>CAIGQW010054212.1:7679274-7693241 GCA_903798125.1 Danio choprae | reverse complement strand
AATAATTTTTTAACTCCTGCAACCAGTAGAATTTAATCGTTTAATCGTCAAAAATACATTTGACTGCCTTTTCTAGGTAAAATGAATGCTACGGAAAGTATGACGCCAACACCATCTATTTCCATATGGACAACTTTTCTGTCATGGTCAGTTTGCTCTGACCGAATATGACCTAAAAAAAAAAAATATAATAAAAAATATAAATATATATATATATATATATATATATATATATATATATATACACATATAATATTCCTCAAATGATTAAAAGTCTGTTCATACAAATCCACTAGAGGGCACTGTCTACATTTGTGCGAATCTGAAATATTATGTTTTGATGTACTTTCCGATAAGTATCTTTCTTACACGTCCAGGAGAAGGCCAGGCTTGTCATACAGATCACCTACCAAATCACTGACCTAAACCTAAAACCTTCCCTAAACCCAACAAATATGTTTTCAACAGCAAACATAAGACAAATGTGCACTGCGACCACAATTTTACATTGATTTTATCTAATTTGTAGGAACTGTGCTTCATAGTGCTTTGCATCACAAATACAACAATGTACAAAGTGAGCTACCAAGCAAACTGACCATGACAGAAGTTGTCCATATAGAAATAGATTTGTGACACAGTTGTATTACATTAAAATGTCTCCCTGTAAATATCATTAATGGGAAAAGGTACAAAGGGTGTTGGCGTCATACTTTCCGTAGCATTCATTTTACCTAGAAAAGGCAGTCAAACGTATTTTTGAGTATGATTTTGCAGTTTCTAATGAGCCTGTGTTGCTTAAAATAACTTGTATGTAGGCCAAGACAGAATCTGTGTACATTTTTTGGCACAGAATTTTATACAAAATCTGCGAATTTGTGCTGAGTTATTTTGGGAGTACAGTAACTTCAAACATAAATAAAAACCAATAGCTTTTAAACTTTTATTTAAGGTTCACAATGCAAACACAATCAGATCCACTTGTTTGGTAAACAAAGCAAGTCTCTCATACACTGTAAAAAAACATTGGGTTCCACACAGTTTCTTCATGTTGTCCCAACACAAATCGATTAAGTTAACTAAACAGTTTTTACAAAATTAGGTGGATTAAACATAAAACTAATAAGTTATCCAAAGAGACTTAAGAATTGTGATGTTTTAACTCTTTTAAAGAAAGTAGTTTAAACAAGCAACAAAAATATTCTTTTTTGTGTATAATACACACAGTGCTCAGCATATATGAGTACACCCCCACAAATCTCTCATTTAAATTAATATTTTCTATAGGATGCTTTACAATATTATATTTGTGCATATACATTAGATTAGTCAGTACTGAAGCCAAATCTGGAGCTAATCTAACAAAACAACTTACAATAATTATTCAAAAATTAGTAGCCCAAATGTATATGTTCGGGAAAAATATTAAATACAATTTTCATAAATAGCAAAAATCAAGAGAAACAAAAAATATATTTTCATTTTGTTGAAATGTTGTAGTTTGTAATATTTTTTGCAATGTTTTGCATGAATTTAAATGTATTATCTTTCCATTTCTAAAGATGTTCTGGGCCTAAAATATTATTTTAATAAATATCTCTGTTCAATAAATCTGTTTTGTTCAAATGCACCAATAAATATTACTCATATTCACTGAGAAATGGATAAAAACATTCATTTTCAAAATGGGGTGTACTCGTATATGCTGAGGACTGTATCTTCTAAAAAAACTATTGTATTGTAAATAAAAGCATGTAAAAGTAACTCAAATTTACTCCGGGGCTTACTTAAACATTTGCATATTTATAGTTAACAATATTACTGAAATTAATATAAAATATATATATTATTATTATAATAATTTTTATTATTTATTTATTTTATTTTTTACACACATTTACATTTAAAAATAAATAAACTCCACGATGGGCTAAAAAATCTGTGGAAATCTACAGATTTTTCTGTGAGCATAGATTGTGCCTACTGTATGTCATTAATATGTTTCAGCTTTAAACATTTAAGACAGCCATGTAATTATTTACAGTTTGGCACTGGTTAAAACATTATTTAGGCACCATTCTGAAAATATCATAAAAAAACCCCAAAAAACCCAATACCAAACCCAAAAAAGTGATAATGAGCTCTAATTAAAAAACCTATTCATGTGCATGCTATGTGACTAGTGGTGCGAGTCCTATTTTGACAACAATAGTGCAACAGCATTTACACCTGTGCATGACACTTGCAATAAAGAAGGGCAGACAGAGTTTATGCGTTTAAGCGAGACTGTAGAAGCAAAGTCAGCCACAAAAGGATTATTCTTCCACATCCACAAAGAAAAACTCAAAAAAGCCAGCCGAGTCAGCACACCCAGTTGTAATAGACAAAACTATGTGGATTTTATATTCAGAGGCTGTATAATATAGAATATAGCTTATGTAAACATATCCATGTCTCAAAAGTGGGCCACGAGACTCGAGGGTTTTATCGCATGCTCCTGTTGAAGCGCACATACACAAACACTGTCACATACACAAACCAAGCCACATTGACGGTAACACTTGAAGCTTTTTATGAAATCAGAGCTCTTGTCTAGTTTGGTGTGTGTATTGTTTACTCAAATGATTACTATATAGAAAAGCATTTCATTTTTGAATGTAGCACTCTATTGATGTATTCAATTGCATCAAGAAGTCATATGAAAGGCCTTTATGTGTATGTAGAAGATGAAAATAACAAATATGGGACAAATTCAGATGAAAAACAACAGACTTGGATTGACACAAAGCCCAGCCACTCACATGCAGGCGTTTTGTGCAGTCAGCCAATTAGAAGGCAGGGGTAGGGTGTAAAATGTGTTGGGGGAGGGGACAAGTAGCGCCGCAAAACTGCCCTGACAGGACGAGGAGAGACAAAGAGACGCCGTAGCAACCGCAGCATCTCTTTGCTTTCCTGCATCCGAGTGCAATTGTCCAGAGAGGACCTTGTCTTCTTTTCTTCCTTACACTTCTTTAAGCAAGCGTACACAATCTCTAAGCCGCCATGCCGGAGTGCTGGGATGGGGTGAGTGGGATGTCTATGATTTTAGGATGTAAACAGAGTATTTGCATTTATTTATTTGTTAATACATGTGCTTTCATGTCATTCTTTATTGTTTAGCCAGTCAAATACATTTCTATTTAATCGATTCGCCTTGTGCATGCTTGAAATAATTGGCTAATCATTGTATTTTAATTTAGATAAATCCTAATGGTTATTATAATAAAAAGCTAAATGTGTACATTTGTATAATGAATGTGTAATAATTATATATATATAATTATTTTCTTATTTTACAAAACAAATTTAAATAAAATTGGGAAAAAAAAATAAAAAGCTCCGTCTGGTGAAAGCGTGATGCTGATATTCTGTGTTGTGCAGAAATGTCCAGTCATGTATGAGGTGGCCATTTGCACTGACACACTAACACACTGCCACGTGTGGGACGTGTGCACTGATGTACCTCTGCAGTGACCTAGAGTGTGTGTGTGTGTTCAGAAATGTGTGTTTGTGCATTGTGAAACTGGCACCAAATCTGCGATCTAATCATAAAAATCCTCATTCAAGGACAATTGTGTGACCTTGAGCTTGAAGAAAACGAGCAGCTAAAAAAGAGGATTTCTTGAACTCACGACGCACCGATTTACTATTGTTTTTATGCATAACATTGTCATATCTAGGTCAGATTTTCTGTTTATCTCGTCTGTGTCTGTCCATATTGTCTGTCTAGAAAACATGCTCGACATTTTGCAAAACACAGTGACAGCTGCTATGAGATTTAATTTTGACCCGAACACAGAGTTGCACAAACAGCTGTCCTAAACTCGCACAAATACACTTGCATCCGGTCTGTCCTTCCACTATTTTTTTTATTTATTTTCCACTAACATCAAAAACACACACTGACAGGGGCTTAAACCCCGCAGGAGATTTATTTCCCCATCTCTCGGTGGATGTGCATTAAGCTCCGGGCTGCCTGCGAGGTGTCTGCTTGGATTTGTGCATAACACTGGAAAGCTAGAGATTCTAAAATAATCCTTATAGGACAAGAAAAAAAAACACACACATCCATCGCTTCTCCACTCAGAGTAAAGTCTGACGCTGAATGTGGGTCAGTTCAGATTAAAATGCCTTTGGAAATGGCCATTAAAAGTGTGTTACATGACTATGCGCAGTCAATCTGGGATCGGAGACGCTTAATGAGATATTAATTAGTCGTGTTTTTTTTAACTCTTGATTCAATTCATTTTTTATTGCCCATTAAAATTTTGCCAGCCATTTAGTACTACTATACTACAGTATAAATCAATGTTTTAGTCTGTGTCAAGACAAAACATACAGGCTGAAATTAGGGTTATTAGCAGACTTCCATATTTTATTTAATTTGTGTTTAGATACTGTTGTTAAGCTGAATTAGTTGCATCTAAACAAGCTAAAACTTGAATTCCAGGTCAGTCCAATATACTTGATTTGATCTAATACAGGATAAATTAGGATGAACAGGATACATTTAGATTTTATAGTTTGTGTTTGGATACATGGAACATAAAGGACGAAGTATTAGATTTCGCCACATTTCAGCCTATACGTTGTATTCGAACTGGTGAATTGGCCCAGTCTCCTCCTAATGTCAAAAAGTAGCTCAATATGCCAGATTTTGACTAATATTGGCCACTGGGATGAGATTGGTCCAGTTCATAAGTTTTACCTACAAAATTTAGCAAATAAAAATTTTAAACCCATTTTCAGTCAGTATGTTGTATCTAAATTAGGATCGTTAGTTGTATTTAAGCTACTGGAAAATTGGGAAAATCTCATCCCAGAGTCAGGAAGTAGCCAAATACACCTAATATTAGCCACTTTATGAGATTGGCCCAGTTTACCATGTTTTTTGATCTAATAGATAGATCTAATCTAATACATTTGATCTAATATTAACACCTTTGTTACACTCTGATGTGATTACCTCATTTACCTGTTTATCTGGTGTTTAAATTGGCGGCCATATTGGTATTGGAGATGAAAGCTTATTTTATGTAGCCAATATATTAAAGCTTAAATATTTTTTCTTCCTATTATTACAAATTTATATTAAGATTTTCATTCATCACCCTATATATCGGTTACTGGATTCCAAGTTAAAAAAGTTATCAGTTATCGGTATCACCCAAAATTTCCACATCATTTGGTTTGATCAATCAATTATCAACAGTTTCCAAAACATAACGGCTGGAATCTCAGACATTTATTTCTAAATGTTTAGCCTGTATGCTGAATCTCAAAACAAAAGTTAAAACTGGTCAGTTTGGCCAATCTCATCCCAACGTTTTTACCTAATATTAGGCTACTAATACCGATATTAGATTAGCTCTATTTTACCTGTTTTAGCTCGTGTGTAGATCCAACAATGAATCAGAAATGATAAAAAATGAGGTATACTTTACAACACCAGCATATGATTAGACCAGATTTTAACCTGCATGTTGTATCTAAACAAGATAAAACATGCTAAAACCAAGATAAACCATGATAAATTATAATACAAATTCATTATGTGAGATATTTGTGTGGTTTAAAGTTCAAGCCTCTCAAAAGAACTATTTCAGGTCAGTGGTTATCAGTATAAGGGGTAATACATTACAAGTAACGTGAGTTATGTAATCAGATTACTTTTTCAAGTAGCTAGTAAAGCATTTTTTTATATTGAAAAAAGATATCAGAGTTACTTTTTCAAAAAAGAAATCAAGAGTATGTGCAGATGTTGGATGAGTAAACAATACTTACTGTATTTCTAGCTTAAATTTGAGCATGTATTTACTCATCACACTTGTTTTGGTATAAAAGTGCTTTACATTTTTCCAAAAAATATATCTTTTTTTTTATATTACCCTCAAAAAATTATCTTAGCTTCCTGCTTGTTTAAAATGAGCTGAATCAACACAATTCTTAAGTTCTTTTTGGGACAACTTAATTGCTTTATGTTCAATCGACTTAAATTTGTAAAAGCAATTAAGTTAACCTAATCGATTTGTGTTGGGACAACATGAAAAATGTGGAACCAAACAAGCATGCCAGACCAGATAAAAAAATAATAATAATGGGAAAGTAACTTGATGCATTACTTTTCTTAAAAAGTAACTAATTTAGTTACTTAAAAAAAAAGTAATGCAAGGTTACTTTTAAAAGTAACTTTCCGCAACATATTAGATCCGGCCTGACAGTTTCTCAGGCTCTTTGCTGAAATAGTTGTTTTTGTGTTTCAGGAACATGACATTGAAACCCCTTATGGGATGCTGCACGTGGTGATCCGTGGCGCTCCCAAGGGCAACAAGCCAGCTATTCTGACCTACCATGATGTTGGGCTGAACCGTAAGTAAACAAATGTTTCTTTTTTTCTTTGAGTGTGTTTGTGTGACAGAGTAAACTACACCCACTTCTCTTTGCAACACCCAAAGCAGCACGCACTGCACGATTTCAGTCTTGTTGCACCATCTGTCTCCAAGCATTGACCTGGAGTTAATTTCCCCATCTCCACATTCAACAAGAGAGACGCCTGTGTGTGAGCGTTTGCATATGGGCACGTTGAAAGAGCAACCCTCTGGAAGTGTTGTGTGTGTGGGCTTGTGATCACAGCTGTAATTGGATGCCAGCTGACTGCGGTTTATCAGTTCTGTTAACAGTTACATGCAGCGTGAGATGAGGATGATCTCAGGTGGCAGCTGATATCAGCGCTGCATATGTCATGGGGCGAAAATGATCAAAAGAAATGCAAACTGTAAAATGTAGTTCAAAACTTAACTTCAGATTTTTTGGCTGCACCTATATAATTTTATACTATATGCCTATAGTTTTGTGTGTTTCTTTTATACATATGCACATTAGTGTTGTTACGATATTGGAATTGGATAACAAAAATATAAACACTGGAGCCGCGAAGAGCAGCTAGTCTGTTTATAAGCTGACATACGAGCGATCCGCTGATGAATCGACTGATCTTCACGGCTTTAAAACGATCCAGTGTCCCTGTATCTGTGGTTAGACTCAGTAAACAGCGGTGAATTCGGTAAACTGATGACCTTCACGGCCAATCACAGTCATTTCTGTTGAGCACGTGAACACAATGGCAAATCAGCGCTGTTAAAGAACTCGCTAAACAGCGCTCAAATATTCACGGGAAATGGACGTTTTTAATATTTCAGTACCGATTGGTATCGAATTCCAGTATTGTGACAACACTAATACACATAATATAAACAGTGATTTCACATATAAATTGCACATTTATATATTATGCATATATTTAGATATATTCAAATTACATAAGTTTTTTTTCATGTTCTTAAATATTATTTTACATTAATAAACTTGTGATTCTGATTGGCCAGAAGGTCTGCAATAAAATCGTTTAATGCACAGGTAGTTCCGGTCAGTTTTGGTCACATTTCAAAATAAATACGCTTCTCTCAAACATTAATAGTAACCATAGTAACTAAGTGATAGTTGCCAATGGCTTCATTCCTCTGTGTGATCTCGAGGACACTTTGCTTCACAATGAAGCAGATAGAGATAAACAACTCACAAATATGCTTTTTTGTGAAGAGGTAACTAACGCATGTTACTATGAGCTATTAGATATGCTCATGTCATTTTCATGCACACATGCTTATGCTTCCTCTCTGTTTGCCTGTTAAGGATTCAAAGCGGGGAGTAGGAGGTCTAGCATGACATAACTGATGAATATTTGGCCAAACATTGTTCTGTAAAGCAATAAAACTATTTTTTATTTGTTTCTAACTTGGCAAATGACTATGGAATACGCGGGATAATAAATGGAAATATTTAAGCACCCAGATAAATTAGTTAGGGAAAAATATTAAGTAAGATTTTAATAATTTAATCATAAAAATATTACATTTAGTTGAAATGCTTTTTGTAACACCTTATTTGAATTAAATGTAAGTGAGTGATCTTGTATTAATAAACATGTATATAAGTCATGTTTTAATATAATAGTCTATATAAAAATTATAAATTCATGGTTGATTTTTCACCCTTTAACATTAAATATACAATATATTTATTATTACATACATACAGTTGCAATCAGAATTATTAAACCCCCCTGTTTATTTTTTTCTCCCCAATTTCAGTTTAACGGAGAGAAGATTTTTTCAACACATTTCTAAACAAAATAATTTTAATAACTAATTTCTAATAACTGATTTCTTTTATCTTTGCCATGATGACAGTAAATAATATTTTACTAGATGTTTTTCAAGACACTTCTATACAGCTTAAAGTGAAATTTAAAGGCTTAACTAGGTTAATTAGGTTAACTAGGCAGGATAGGATAATTAGGCAAGTTATTGTATAATGATGGTTTGTTCTGTAGATAATCGAAACAATATATAGCTTAAAGGGGCTAATAACTTTGACCTTAAAATGTTTTTAAAAAAATTAAAAACTGCTTTTATTCTAGCCAAAATAAAACAAATAAGACTTTCTCCAGACGATAAAATATTATCAGACATACTGTGAAAATTTCCTTGCTCTGTTAAACATCATTTGGGAAATATTTAAAAAAGAAAAAAGATTTCAAAGGGGATTTAATAATTCTGATTGCAACTGTATATATACATATTAAAAATACCTTCAGTCAGCACCATGTAGCTACTTATAAATTATGTAGAACTAAAAGAGAATGAATGTGTAATTAAGTTCGACCTGCATGTGAATGAATCTATGGCACGATAAGAAACATCGGCTCTATTTCTGGGTCAGCAGAACAAAGGCGAGCGGCTGTTGACCTTGATATTGAATCTCCTCATACCGTCAGTATGCTGGAATTAAATGACTCTCCTCACTCCTGTCATCCTCCTCTCTTTTTCCTCTTTCCATCTAATCTGTCCGTTCCTCATTATCTAGTCCTGAAGCGTGGGGTTGTCTGCAGCTTCTTATTCCTATACTGTGTGGAAGAGAGAGAGAAATATGTAGGTCAGAAAAACATAGGCATCATGCAGTGTTGGGGAGGGTCAGCACTGCGGCACAGAAGAACTCTGACTCGCTGCTGCAGCGGATACATGTATTAGTATGCATGACCATCCTCGTTCACAAAACATGACTCAGAGAGAGAGGAGAGAGAGAGAGTGACATAGATGACCCAAAGGAGACATTGGCCTATATTAAAAAAAACGCAAAGTGAGCAATAGAGCTGGGAGGGGATGAAAAATGTGGGTCATTTACTACAGGGAAGAAAAACTCAAATGTGATTTATGCAACGATTGCTGGGCTCTGCAAGGAAGGTCAATTTAAGAAATGTAATTTTAGATATTAGGTTTTTTGTTTTATTTCATTTTTGGTTGCAGGTCAGTTTTATGGCTTTTGCTTTAAATGAGACAATACACCAAAAATACAAATATACAGAAAAAAAGTTTTTTTATTTTAAATTTTATTATTATTATTTTAGAATTTTTAATTCAAAACTAGGCAAGGTAAATAAAGCAAAATTAATTCCTAATTTCAGTTAAAGGCTTTAAAAAATGTGTGAAAAAACAATGCATAAATGTTTTTATTTTATTTTAATGCTATAAACATGGGAGACGTCAGTTTAAGACATTCCGTTTTATTCAAGTCAAGCCCATGTGTTTTTAAAGAAACTTGTTTATTAATCTATTAAAGAAACACTCAAAGTTAACTAAAAAAACAGCATTATTTTAGTCTGTAGTACTAGTATTATTTATTTTATTTTCGGCTTAGTCCCTTTATTAATCAGGAGTTGCCACAGCAGAATGAACCGCCAACTTATCCAGCATATGTTTTACGCAGCGGACGCCCTTTCAGGTGCAACCCATCAGTGGGAAACACCCATACACTCTCATTCACACACATACACTACGGACAATTTAGCTTACCCAATTCACCTGTACCGCATGTCTTTGGATTGTGGGGGAAACCGGAGCACCTGGAGGAAACCCACGCCAACACGGGGAGAACATGGAACGCCAACCGGGGAGAACACAGAAACGCCAACTGACCCAGCCGAGGCTCGAACAAGTGACCTTCTTGCTGTTAGGTGACAGCGCTACCCACTGCGCCACATTTGTTTATTTGTACTTTTTGTTATTTTAAATATTTGTTTATTTTACTTTCTTTTGATTTTATTATTATTATTATTGTTATGTTTTTCAAAACCATGAGCAAGGTCATTTTAAGAAAATCAGTTTTAGAAAAATGCCCTTAAATATACTTAAATGTCCTCAAAAATAAATTCTCAATTATTTATCATTTTTTTGTTTTATTTAATTTTTGGTTTAAAACAATGGGGAACTCAGTTTAAGAAAAACACTATCAGATGTAAAGTTTATATGTTTGGATGAGAACTTTGTTTGTTTTATTAAAATAAATAAATAAATACGGGCAGCATGGTGGTGCAGTGTGGTAGCGCTGTCACCTCACAGCAAAAAGGTCGCTGGTTCAAGCCCCGCCTCGGTCAGTTGGCATTTCTGTGTGGAGTTTGCATGTTCTCCCCGTGTTCGTGTGGGTTTCCTCCAGGTGCTCCGGTTTCCCCCACAGTCCAAAGACATCCGGTACAGGTGAATATAAAAAATAAAAAAGTGCACCCAAAACTGACAATTCGGTCTTTATTTACTGTCTTGATTTTATTTACTCATTCATAACATTAAAAATACCCCACTCAAGTTATCTGGAAGACTTCTAAAATTCCTATTTTCGTACTCCACAGAATAGGTAACAGCATATGGGTTTTAGTCTCCTTAAGGATGAGTCAGTGTTTTGGCCAATCAATTTCTTTTTAAACAGCTTGAAGACCTGCCAAAGCAGCATTTGATGTTGATTATGGAGATGGAATGATCTAAAATGAGTTTTTAGCGCTGCTTGAGCAGTCAGCCAGAACACCGAGGTTGTTTTGTTTCTTCATTCCGTGATGTAAAGTAGGCCAGTGATTCTGGCAGGAGAGGAAACGGTTTACAGAACTGCCCTAAATTTGAAGTATTCTTTTATAATCAGTTATGTTATATAATGGGAAATGTTATGAAAGAGGATCCAATGGATTCTGGGATAATAATGTATTATATATGATTGTTGGAGATGTAAATATAATATAAATAAATAAATATAGCATAACAGTATAGGATAATGATTTTGTAGCCTACAGTGTATATTTTAATGCCACATTATCTGTACCAACTGATATCATCATTTTACCAAAGCTACAGAACAGTATGATCTGCAGTTTCTCACTCTCTGTTTGTTCCTGAGCAGACAAGCTGTGCTTCAACAGCTTCTTCCAGAATGAAGACATGCTGGAGATCACTAAGCACTTTGTGGTGTGCCATGTAGATGCCCCAGGCCAGCACATCGGAGCGCCCCAGCTGCCACAAGGGTATGAGGAATGCACATACTGACATAAACTTATATATGTTATATAAACAATAGAATCCATCACATAATATTTTAATGGTTTCCACTACAAATATCATAAAAACATTACAAACTATCTATTTTTGTAAATTTTTAAGGTTTTTGTGTATTTTCTGATATATATTACAATGGGATTTAGGGATTTTAGCATACTGCCAATAAAAGGCAACAAAGTACCGATATAGACCTATAGAACCAATGCAGTTTCCATTAAAACCAATGCAGTTGCCATTATGATTTGCTAACTGTTTTGTGGCTATTTTACATGCAAATTATTTTAAGTACAATTCCTTATGAATTATCTGTGGTACTATAAACATCGTTAAAACTATATTTATTTAGTTTAAACAACAGTATTTCTAAAATTTTCAGAAATGCATCAATATTCTCTCTTGAAACAGTTCTGACCTTATTTTTTAACAGCAGATGGCGCTCTAGGCCAATTTTTAACAGCTGATTGCGCTCTAGACTAGTTTTTAAAAGCAGATGGCGCTCTAACCCAGTTTTAAAAGCAGATGGGACTCTAGTCTAGTTTTTTAACAGCAGATGCTGCTGTAGGATGCTTTTTAACAGCAGATGGCGCTCTAGGCCAGTATTTTTAAACAATAGATGGTGCGCTAGAATAGTTTTTAACAGTAGATGTCGGTCTAGGCTAGTTTTTAACAGAAGATGGCGCTCTAGGATTGTTTTTAACAGCAGATAGCACTTTAGGTTAGTTTTTAACATTAGATGCTGCTCTTTTTAACAACAGATGGCGCTCTAATCAGCCAGTGACAGCTAGTTTTTAATAGAAGATGGCACTCTAGGCTAGTTTTTAACAGCAGAAGGCGCTCTGGGACAGTTTTAAAAAGCAGATGGTGCTCTAGTCTAGTTTTTAACAGCAGATGGCGCTCTGGGCCAGTTTTAAAAAAGCAGATAGCACTCTAGTCTAGTTTTTAAGAGCAGATGGCGCTCTAGGCTTATTTTAAACAGCAGATGGCGCTCTGCTCTGGTCTAGTTTTTAACAGCAGAAGGCACTCTAGTTTATTTTTAACAGCAGATGGCGCTCTAGTCTAGATTTTAAGAATAGCTACACTCAAATGCTCTCGAGGAAGATTTGCATTCGAGTCATGCAAGTTGGCTTTTATGTCATGAGATTAATGTTAACAGCTCACTATAAACACTCTTGTAATTCGCTTAAACCTTTCCTAACTTTATTAATGATTACTTTAGGTTCAAGTAGTATTTGTAAGGAATTGCAATGCAAGCAGGATAAGGCAGTTTGTAAACTATACAGCGCCATCTGCTGTTAAGAACTAAGATCAAAATCTCAGAATCGATTTCTCAAACAATTTTACACAGCTCTAAACACAAAGTTACCATGGATTGAATGTGCCACGAAATATTGTTTTGAGTTATAATATTCCCTCATAATCAGAAATAATGTTAAAATTTTTACTAAGGACTGAGAGAGAGTCCATTACAAAACAGCAAAAACCATGGTTAATTTGGTTTATCTACAAAAGCCATGTTTTATTTGTAGTAAAGCCATGCTTAATTTGATCACTGAATGCTGCAGTTGACCAGTTAGAAGCCATGAAACATCTCAAGATATCAATCACTATATAATTGTTTTATCATGTTGTTATTCCTAGATATCAGTATCCCACCATGGATCAGCTAGCTGGGATGCTTCCTAGTGTGGTGCAACACTTTGGGTAAGAGTTGTTGGATTATATTTGAAACAATGAGCTATAATGCTAAATCCATCCTAAAATGTCTATAATGAAATTAGTCAACTCTCTATTCTTTCTTTTTTTTTTTTTTTTTTAGCTTCAAGAGCATTGTGGGAATTGGAGTTGGGGCTGGAGCCTACATCCTAGCCAAATTTGCGGTTAGTACATCTCAGATGTCTTTTTTTCTCAGATTTTGTTTTTGTTTTAAATTCACATTTAATGCAATTCTCCATATCTACTCACAGCTGATTTTCCCTGATCTTGTGGAGGGTCTGGTTCTGCTCAACATTGATCCCAATGGGAAAGGATGGATTGACTGGGCTGCCACTAAACTGTCAGGACTCACCAGTACTTTACCAGACACCGTTCTGGCCCATCTCTTCAGCCAGGTACAATATTAACCTATATTGTTTATTTTTTTATAAAGTCATCTTAAAAGTGATTGGGAAGAAAAGTAAAACGTGTTTTATATATCTACGGAAGACACCTATGTAAAATGATGTATATAGCAAATAATCTTATTCTTATAGCAAAATACTTATTCATATTTAGAACAGAATTCATTTGATTACTGATTAAAAGACTGAAGGAACTCCAAATTAAACTGTACTCATCATTTACTCTTCCTCAAATTGTTCCAAACCTGTTTGAGTTTCTTTTGTCTGTTAGGCACAAAAGAAGATATTTTGAAACATGTTGGAAACTGGTAACCATTGACATCCGTATGAGGAAATAATGGATATTTGATCATTTGAAAAGAAGATATTTTGAAAA
>CAIGQW010054212.1:7656037-7671450 GCA_903798125.1 Danio choprae | reverse complement strand
GCAATTCCCAGTAACTTGACCAGTAGATGGCACATATTATGTTTGGTGTATTTTAGCCTCACATGCAGCTGGGATAAGGCACAAAATCTACACTGTTAAAACTGCTGGGTTCCACACAATTCCTTCTTGTTATCTCAGCACAAATCAATTAAGTTGACTTGATCGTTTTTGCTCATTTAAGTGGATTGAAGAAAAAACAATTAAGTTGTCCCCCGTAAGAATAACGTAAGAAAAAAACGTAAGAATGATCTTGTTTCAACTCATTTTAAATAAAAAAAAATTTCAGTGTAGTAACTTATTTGCCGGCAGGATCTCAAGATTATCAAAATAAATTGTAGAAATCAGACCAAGCATTTAGGAGGAGTATGAAAAAAGTTTTTTTTAAAGAAAATCAAAATGGTGGATACATGGTTCGCCAATTATGACATAATTGATTTTGATGGCATGATTCAAAGAATTTATCAATGACAGTTGTTTTTTGCTATAATTTTCATTGATTTCATTGAAATTCTATTGAAGGGAAAAATCCATAGGGTAAAGAAAAACCGTAATCGTATTACTACACAACTTTGCTTAAGTAACTTTGTCTTGTTTAAAGATGTTTAGATATACTGAAAATGGGTTAAGAAAGTGTTTTTCGTTTCCCTGAACGCAATAGCCCTTAAGTATACATTTTCCGGTTGGCCATTTAAGTCAGATTTGAGTCATTCTGAAGCGTCTGCGGTGGAATGTTATCAGCTTGGGGCTGAAATTATTTTCGACTAAAAGTTCAAGCATGTCATCCCTGCCTCCTCTGCAACGCATCATGCAGCCTGGACAAACTTCCCTGTGGACATGAAATAACTATTCATCCTTTCCTCCATCTCTCTCTCTTTCTCCTTCATTCTCGCAGTGCCCTCGGCCAGTATGACCCGTCTCGCTCGCTCCCGAACGGCCTCTCTGACTAGTGCCGGCTCTGTGGACGGATCTCGCAACCGCGCGTGTACACACTCGGACAGCAGCGAGGGCGTCGGGCAGGTCAGCCACACCATGGAAGTGTCCTGCTGAACCCTCGCGCACTTTTTCACACGCACACATTTAGAGAGACGTGGCATGGAAGGGAGGGCGTGAGAAGAATGAAGCTCTCCATATTGCGTTCATTCTTTTTTTGTCAGCCATTTTCTATGTCCTTTAATCTCTCTGTTTTTTTTTAATGTTAGCCATCATAAAGGAATAGTTCAACCATAAATGAAGGATTTGCGTCAGGGATGATAACCTGTATGACTTAATTTCTTCTGTAGAACACAAAATGAGATGTACGTGGTTCAAACTTCAGTTCTCCATATAATGAAAGTGAATCTTTTTGTCATGAGTTGGCTTGAGAAGACCTATAATATACTTCACGGGTCATATGAGCTACTTTTATGATGCTTGAATAGTGTATGTTCTGGAACGTGATGGCACTTCCACTTTCACTATATGCAAGAGAGCAGCTTGGACATACTGCTAAATATGTGCTATTCTGTTCCACATGGGAGGAAAAGCTATTCAGGTTTGGAAGAACTTTGATTGATGTTCATTTTGAGTTGAACTATTCCTGTATAAAATAAAGACTTACTGCCCCCCTTCAGAACAGTGTTTGGTTCCCCCTACGTTGTAACACAGTTACTTACAGTATCGCTCTGTGTGTCAGTATTTCTGCACCCTTCGCTTGCTGCCTCTGGCCTTCACCTCCTCCTTAGAGAAAACTACAAGTCCCATCAGCCCCTGCTCTCACTCATTTCTGTCCTACGACAGTCTTTGAGGATTGGGTTGTAGGTCGAAGGGACCCGTCCTGAGGAAGAGATCGAAACAAAAACAAGAGACAGAGAGGGTTCTTAACAAGTGATTTATGACAGAATTTTGTAGCCATATAGTGCTCTCCCTCTCAATTACAAGTGAAAGCGAAGGGATTGTGTTATCAAAAAGGGTGGAAATCTCTTAACCAGTAAACAGTAGCTTTCGGCCAATCATCTCACCTCATTCAGCCATCAGGGCGGGCTTTCGCACCAGGTAGTTATAGGAACTAAGCTGGAGCTAATAGGAAGTAATCTTGTAATTACCATAATTTCCATACCCAAAGTGTGTCATTGAAGAACATCAACAACTGATATATAATTAAAGCTGAGGCTAATAGTCTTTAATAGTTCCTATTAGGCTGGATTAGATCCTACTCTGAAGTAGGAGCTGATTTAGTTCTTCGAAAAACATGCCTGTAATTTAAACCATTCAAAGTTTGAGCATTGAAACACAAAGAAGTTACTTTAGACGCTTTGGTGTGAAAAAGTTAGTACTTCTGGTTTGGGCCACTACAAAAATGGTTCCTCTGGTGGGAAAAAATTGGGCACTTCCACCAGTGGTTCCATAATTAGACTTCTGGACCAAAAAACAAGTGAGTTCCTATGGAAATAGTTAGAGAGGCACAACAAAAACATCCCTAAAGTCCAAACAAAAAAAGAAGGTTCTTCTACCAATGAAAATGGTCATTGTTTGGTGTGAAAGCTCCTATTGGAAGGGAATGTATTACCACTTACTGAAATCATTTTTTAAATGTAAATTAGACATGAAATACAGGTTTAAGTGCAATATAGAAAGGCCTTGAGACACATTTATTTTGTTTAACTTTTACAGTGCAAATCATGCAAGAAACGAGTGTGAATGTCAAAAGTGGCTATCAAACGGAAAAATACTTTGTGTGAACAGCCCCTTTTTCCCCATTAACGTAAGCTGCATGACCTGACCGAGGTTTGTTTACCATGTTAAAATGCTTGATTTTGCCATTCCTTCACATTCAATTGCACAATAAATTCAAGTCTCACTTCACTAAATACAACATACCATCCCACACGAGTACCCTTTTAGCGTGCACTCTCTTTCATATGAAAGTGGCTTTGCCTGGGATCGGTTCTGTACGGTCTCCTTTACTAGACAATCAGTTTTTGACCTAAACCAAACCGAAACCGTGGACTGAGGCAGAGCATGTGTGATAAGAGTTTGCAGTGTATTAGTGGTACAGAATCAAGGCTTCGAGCTTCCCTTACAGCACCCAGCCCCTACACGAAGAATATACCAAAGCTACTGATACAAACGACACACCAAATGCAAACACATACACACACATACACATTTCCCGATGAGGGCTGGGCTCTGCAAGGTAACTGAGCTTTTGAATGTATACACACATAATATTAATGTACTCTCACACATTGCACAAATATTCACACCGAAGATTTTCATGTGTTAGAATTCATTTACATTCATACATCCAGTAGCAAACACATTTTACATTTCAGTGGGTTTTGACAACCCGAGGTTGGCATAGATTATAAACTTCTATAGTGGTCAATGGAAACTACAGTACATTTATTTTTTGTGTTTCCATTTGCAGCCAAAGAAAAAAAGCTTCAATAGCATTTCTGTTATTTTCCAAAAGAGAAGCTGATGGTGGTCAGAAGACAGAAGTCAATTTGCCATGTTTTCATTAGCCACTTTGTTAGAAACACACCACACGGTGTATAATGGCATAAATGTAGATTTTAAAAATTAAATAAAATAATTGCTGTATAACATATTGTATAATTCTAGCATTTATTATATAGCAAAGTGTCATCATTGTCATCCATGGTCAGAAAGAACTGTTAATGTATGTACAAACTGCACTAATATAAGAAAAACCAGCAGAAATCATAAGGATAAACGTCAAAATTACAACTAATTGAGCAAACAAAACTGACTAATTCAACTAAAACCCTCACCAAAACGACTACATTAAAAGGCATTCCACAGGTGACTGGCATGAGCTGAGATCTGATTGGCCGACGCAGCTAACGTGAGACTTCCGAGGGTTGGAGCAACTGTTTGTCTTTTCCACACTCACGCTTTTCTGTCTTATTGAATGTCAATATTCCTGCGGCTTCCACGAACAGGAAGTGCATAATTACACACTTTTTCAGGGCGTTTCCTGCGTGCTTGTCTATGAGGGACTGGGCTTTCTGGAGCGCTTTGGCTCCAAGCTCGGAATGTAGGGCAAATCCCACCCCCAACAAACCCAATCCCTAAAACACAAGGTGCCCTGTCCCTCACAGACACTTCCAGTCGCCCCAAAAGGGCTATCGACCCAAGCAACGCATCGCGATCGACCTCGCTCCATGCTAAGCTGGGCGCAGTACTGTAGATACTGTACAAAGAGAAGCATGAACGCGTGAATATGGAATAAACGATGAATGTGAAAGAGAAACGAGAGGGAGAGGTCGAACGCTTAAAGGAGGTTGAAAGTCGAACGCAAAATTCCGACATGCTTCCTCCTAAAGGCTGAATGGACAAACACACACACATTCTTCCCCGGTGTTCATTTGCATGAGTGTTGACAATGCAACCCTCGTGTTTGTGTCGTTTTTCCTCCAGTTTCGGTCTGAAGGATGCAGTCTTTAGCTCTTATTAAGAAATAAAGAGCATGCCCACCTTTCAAAGGTGCACTTTTTCCCGGATACCCGATCTCCGCTTGGGGGCCCTGAATGTATGATGTCTTTTTGAAAGTGTTGTACAGTATTGTCAATGTGGCCCCATATCACCTTTTAACTCGAATCAGGGCTCGCACCAGTTTGACCTGCCATACCTGCCTTCCCTCGCACCCTAAATCTATGTTCTACGCTGTAGATATTCGCTGTTTTTAGGGCACACGTCTAAAAATAGGTCCGTACCACTAGCCTTTTGTCATGTGGAACTGTTACACTTTTCCCCTGAGTTCCTCTTTTTTTATAATATAGTAGTTCTTATTTAACCATGTGCTGCATCTATTCTCGTGAGGATTCAATGAGTATTATTAATTAATATGATTACAATTGTTACGATTAGCCATTGTTTTATATTAAGCAATAAGTTTGTGTTTTTTTTTCTTCTTCTGGAAGGGGGCTGGTTGTTACAAATGTGTCTAAAGATACTGCGGTAGGAGTCACTCTTAACCTGCTTTGCCATAATAAAACTACGAAAACTAATGTGTTTATGTATTATGTACATCTATATACAAGCTGTCACTGTCTATGTACTGAACAACTGTACGTGCAACAAATAAAAATGGATATACAAAATGCGTTCGACCTTTTGTTTTCTTGCAGCTCAACAAATCTTAATCTTAATGAATTAATCATTAGGAGAAGACTTCAAATTAAGCCATAATCACCATGAACAAATATTGATTTAAAACGTTTAGGCAGAACTTATTTAGCACTGTCACAAAGTGTATTGTTAAAAATTGCACTTAAGTGTGTTGACAAATAGTGTCATTAAAATATGCTCTACTTAAGTACCTTTAATATATTGTCTGCAAGTGCACTTTTCAGATTTTAAGTAGCAGAAAGTACACTTTAAATACAGTTAAGCACACTTCTTTTCACAAGGGAAGTCTGAGTTAAGAAGCTGTCTAAAGGATGACAAGCTGACATTATAAGACACAAAGTCTTTATTATGGCAAAAAGTCTAAATTTGGACAAATCATTATTATGTGGCGGACTAAACTAAAATGAAATATAAATTCTTAGTTATAAGTAGGGCCAGACAGAATCTGCAGACATTTTATGCTAATTCTGCGAAGAATTTTGTAAACATCTGCGGATTTATGCAGAATTATTTTGGGGGTATCATAACTAAAAACTTAATATATGAAATAAAAAATAAAAACCTTTTAAATTTGTATTTAATGTTTACAATGCAAATCCATCTAGATCTACTAAAAGACAGAAAATATGACTTTACAAACTGTGTTGTAAATAAATCAAATGAACACTTTCATATTAGTCAATGTTATTACTGAAATTAATTTAAAAAACTGAATAAATATAAATGTACACACATTTACATAAGTAAATGAATAGACTCGATGATGGGCTAAAAATCTGCGGATTACTGCGCGCGCAGATTCCAAGTGGGCCTAGTTATAAGTCACAATTATGATTATTAAAATATAACAATGGCGTTGTGTCATAGTTTATAAGCCACATTAAAGACCAATTTTATGCCATAATTTTGACAGTTTTTGTGTGTCTATTTTCATCTTCCCCTCATAGTTAAGACTTTATATCATAATTTTGACTTTCATAACTGAGACTTCAATGTCATCATTTCATTTTTTTGATACCATTTCATCTTGTCATAATTCTGATTCACCACAGTGTCTACCTTTTATATAAAGTCATTTTTCTGCAATAGTAATCAAGCACACACATTTTTATGCTGTTATTTATTTTCTCAAGAAGCTAAATTTCCGATACATTTGTGAATTCCTTCACCTCATGTAACAAAGCTAAGCATGGCATGCGTACAGTATGTGAAAAAACTTTAATAGGCTGCATTTCATTTCATATACTTACAGTACATCTGCGAGAAACTGTACGTTATTTCAAACATTACTGATTTTTATTAATATATTACAAGGCTTTCTGGAATACTTGATTCTGATTGGTCAATCAAGACATTCCAAGATACGTCATTCCCAGATAACAATTGCTGAATCTAGTACCACATGCTCAGCCGTTCTTTCCGCAAGCTTAAGGTTTAATAAATCATTACAGCTCAGATCAGATGTTTTGTGTCTAACCGTTTAATTTGTGGAAAGTAGCCGTGTAATAAAGTAGCATAGTGTACATCAATGCGGTTGTGTTGGCAGAATAAAGCCCTTCAGACTTCTACAATAACCTATCAGGCTTTATTCTTCAAGAACAATGACCTATTACTCCTCCTCACATAACATTATACACATCAGCTATCTTGAATGCACTCAGGACCAGTTGCTGAGGCTGTGGATTAAAGGAAATGATGTTGTAATTAATGATCAGTTTTTTGCTGATAAATTCGCTCACTTCATAAGACCTCAGTGTATCATCACGATCCATGGGTATTAATTTCGTATTGCCTGTAAAGATGTTTTGACTAAAAAGTCCAATGTTTGATGGAAAATCCCTATAACTTAGGTGTTCAGTTGTTTAGAAATGGCTTTGCAGTAGCATCTAAATTCAATCATTATCTTCATCTGTTATACTGCATAATTTTCCTGAATGTGAAATGATATTTAGCCATACAATCCTGTCCCAAATCCAGTTCATTATTGAAAGATCAGCTCATAAGTCACAATGTAGGCATCGCTGTAAACATACAGCAAATGATCTCTAGGGTCATAGTTTAGAAACTGAATATTAGCCTGCATCTTCTTAATGTGAATTCTCAAATCATAGTGCTCTTTGTTGGTTTTGGTGTCGTACGAGTAAAAGATCTCTTCTGTTTCTTTATCCAGGTATCGAGTCGCATAAAGCACACCACACACCATGAAAGTGTTTGTGACGCTCCTTTTGTGAACAGAAGTGGACCAAGTTTGGCCCAAAACAGGCGGGTTACTAGTCTCAACTTTACTGATCACCACATTTCCAAAGTTGCTTGTAGTTGCGTATATAACATAGACGCCTGATTCATCGGTGACAAAATCCATGTCTGTATAACCATATGTATGGCCAAGGTGTGCGAATGGAAACTTGCTGTTATAACCTGCATCATTGGGTAAAGCTACAGTCTTGACAGATTTAGTTGTCAGGTTGAACTGACAGACAGAGTATGAGCTGTAGCAGTTATAGTAGAGCGTGTTGGCATACATGACCATGTTTGGACCCTGAATTGTATATGTTGTAGGATTTGAGCTTGCTATGTAAGTATCTATGGGATCTATACTTAATAAAAAGGTACTCAAGGTACTGTACTGGCGGATGAAGTTGCCGTATACATTACTAGTGTACAGAACCACCAGCCAGTATTTGTTCTCATCTCCAGGAGCAGGATTTACATCTCGACCCCAAGCACCATAAGTGTACGAGGTACTGTATACCGTGAGCGAATACGTTCTAGGTCCCGCCACTTTGACCAAACGACCCAGACCGCAGCGGCCTACAAAAATAACGAGAAATTCAAGATTGAAGTATTTCCTTTGTAGGAGTTTTAATTTAGAGACTCTGGGGGTTTTTAACATACCTGGAAGAACTGTAGGAGGTGGTAACGTGGCCTCGAGCTCATCTTTGCACTGTTCCAGTTGTTTCTTATAGCGCTGGTTCTCTCGATCTTTCTTTACTACCTGCATGTTGTCAAACTTCTCCAGGTCTTCCATTGCGTCCTTCATATCTTCAAGCTTAAAGAAAAAGTACACTTGGTAATGTAATGTGTATTTTTATAGCACATTTATTGTGTATGGCCATACACCCAAAGCGTTTCACAATCATGAGGAGGGTCTCTCCACACCACCACCAGTGTGCTGCATCCACATGGATGATGCGATGGCAGCCACAGGACAATGGCACCAGTGCGCTCACCACACACTAGCTATTGGTGGAGTGGAGAGACAGTGATACAGCCAATTCGGTGGATGGGGATGATTGGGAGGTAAGGGCCGATGGAGGGAATTTGGCCAGGGGTTACACCTCTACTCTTTACGAGAAGTGCCATGGGATTTTTAATTATCACAGAGAGTCAGGAACTCGGTTTAAAGTCTAATCTGAAAGACGGTGCTCACTGACAGTATAGTGTCCCCTTTACCTTCTCCTTAAGTAGGTAAAATGTTTTTTTACTAATCAAAGAGTATCATTCTATATCATTATCACTAGAAGTGGTGACAACTAATTTCAGGCAGTTAGGAGTTTTCCTTTTGCAGACAGTATCAGCACTTTGATCCAAGATTTATATAACGTTCAAAAAGCACAATGTGTCCCACTATATAAGTGCAGTACTTTATAATTAATGCTTTCTCTTAACATCTTTTTCATTTTATTCTATGAGCATACATTACATTATAGACTGTTTCTGCCATGCAATAAATTACAGTATGAAATGTAAATTGGAACTTTTTTAATCCCAGTTTATATCTCACAATTGTCTGAGAACGGCAAGCTATAATTAGACAATTCCCAGTTCATAATGCAAGTCGAAATAATGAAATACAGAAGCTAAATTCGAGGTATATTCAAAAATATATTCCATGGAGGATACAAGATTTTGCAATACATTTGTACTACTGGTGATAAAAAAAAAATCTAGCCACTAAATAAACATTACAGAATGATTAAATGACAACATTACAGTAAAAAAAAAAGACTTTAGCTGCTTGTTCAAACTGCTTATTTAAAATGAGTTGAAACAACTCAATTCTTAAGCTTTTTTGTGACAACTTAATTGTTTAAATTTGTAAAAACTATTAAGTTCACTTAAACCATTTGTGTTGGGCAACATGAAGGAATTGTGCGGAACCCAGCGGTTTTTACAGTGTATTTTGCACAAAGTCACCTGATCTGCAGTCTGTATGCTGAGATGATTGTATTCCTTAGTGGTGGTGTTGAGTTTGTCGAGGAGATTCTGAATTTCGGCAATCTCTAAATCAATGATCCGCATAGAAACGGCCCCGTACAGCTTGCTGTCGTCCTCCTTTTCCAACTTGGCCATATTTTCATCTAGTTGTGTGATACGTTGTTGTAGACCCAAAACAAGTATGTCCATTTCAATCATCTGAAGATACATTATAACGTTATTATTTTAATTTCACTTCATTTTTTAATTTTACAATACATTTGACTAACAGTTGCAATGTGAGAAATATATTTGTACATAAAAGATCTGTATACTATTTTGACAATCAAAGTCCATATGGGTCTGATATTAAATCACTTGAAGAGATGAAAAAAAAGAAAATGTACTCACTGTTTATTCACCCTCAAGTGGTTCCAAACCTTTATTACTTTGTTTATTCCGTTGAACATGAAAGAAGATATTTTGAGAACTGAAATCCTGTAACTATTGACTTTCATAGTAGGAAAAACAAATACTATGGAAGTCAATGGTTACAGGAGTCCAGCTTTTTTCAAAATATCTTCTTTTGTATTCAGCAAGTGAAGGGTAAGTAAATTATGTCAGAATTTTCAGATTTTTTCTTTTTTTTTACTGCAACCCAACATAAAAGCAACTTCTCAATAATGTGTGAATGAATAAAAAAAAAAGGGTTTTAAATGTTTATATTACTGCATTTACATATAATTTAAGTATACTATAAAAAAGTTTGATATTACATGAACTACGCCAAAAGGTATGGTACAAATGCATTCTGTATTTATAATACAAAAACATTTTTTATATTTCTCATTATACGTCATTTATAAGAACATATCCCATTAAAGTGTTTTGCATTTATGTAAAAAGTCCACATTATGAAACTTTTTTTAAATCGGATACATAAAAGCAACATAAGTAAACAAAATACTTTTTTTTATTTTAATAGCATAAACAAATAATTTCAGATGAAAAAAAAGAAAATAAGTGTAATGCTGTTTTTCAATCGCCGTATACTTTAGATACACAAAACAAGTCCCAAATATGTGTCAAATATAAGAAAATGGCCCAAAATATTATAAAAGTTCTTTGATACTGATATAACGTCATAGATGACTTCACAATGAGTATTTTTGACACCTAAAGGTACCCCAAACATAACCGTGCTCAAATGACCCGAACACAAAACATATTAATTTACTGCATACCTCTAACATTAATAATTGCAAAAATTCTGAAGAAAAAAACGAAAATTCTGTAAATAATTATTTTGGGGAACCTTAAAACATTGCAGAGTTACATTTCTTTACTAAACTATGCATTTTTGCCCTTTTAACGCAGGCCAAAACACACCAGAATGCATTACGAAGGTTATTTTTCCCTTTGTTACTGTACCTTCTCTGAAGTGATGGTCCTGATGCATTGTTTGGCAGTGGCCTCTACTTTGGTTAGTTTGTGGTCAGGAAAAGCAGGATCTGAGTTTTTCAGATCACACACACAGTCTTTCCCCTTCACTGACTGTGATGACAGTTACACACAAAAATCACAACAAATTAAATGACAACAAACTTTCTGGAGAACATTTTGTACACTGTTATGACAATTCCAAGTTTAAAAAAGTATAAAGTGTTTTGTTTTTTGTCCTTACGTGAAAGAAAGCAAGAGGAATGATGATCAACAGAATGAAAATCGGACTGGGACTCATGTCTGAAGGCAGAAAGGAGCTCTTCTAACCTCAGAATAAACTTTACATGGCAGCAGCAGTGTTTTAAAGCCGTATCATGATGGTGAAATCAACACTTCTTCATTTCTTCGGGTGAAGCAGAAGTAAGATCTGTTGTAATCGTCTTATCTCTGTGCGCACCTTTGATAAGTTCATGAATAACGAAAAACTGCATAAAATGAATAAAGAAAAAGCTATGTATAATCATGAATTTGCATTATATGTTGCTATCGTGATAATCATATCTTTCGTTACACAATGAAACTGCAGAAATGTTGTGAAATGGAATTATTGTGCACTTTAGGTGGTGTTTGCAACATCCAAATGTCTCTCTGTTGTTTAAAGCAGAGCCTTTAGTGTTTTTGGGGTCATTTGCTCATCATGCTGTCGCTCATGCTGCTCCTCGCAGTCACAGTAAGTCTCATCTTTTTAGGCTTCAATCATGTCTTTAACTGGGGGTTGTTTTTCTGGACTTAAATAATCTGTATATGACTGCACGTCTTTACTGTATGTTTATTTGCATGCAGTATAACAAAGTGATTTTTTTGGCATTTTTTTAATAGTTTGAAACAAGATGTTGCTATATGATAATGTAGGTACAATATATTTTATGGAATTTTTTCTTAAGGAGTTTAATGTAATGCAAGGGTATTTAAGGAGTAATTTTAATATTATGTTTATATAATATTTATGTTAAGTTATTGATTATATTTTGTATATTTATTCAGTTTAGCTTATCTGTATATAGTATGGCTATATAATAAATCTAATTTGACTCACTATCACCAATAATAATAATAATAATAATAATAATAATAATAAAAATAGTTTAATTTTAGTTTGATACTACAATTTTTTTCAAATAATAATAATGTATAATATACATATGGAGTTTAGTAAAATACAGTATCAGTATTTAATAATAATAATAATGATAATAATAATAATAATGATAATGTAATATAATAAAATATAATTATATTGTCAATATAATTATTTTATTTGCTAATATAATTACCAAAAAATCATTTATCACATTAATAACCTTGAAATAATAAGCTTATTGAACATTCATTATATCCAAATTAATAGAAAGGTTAACAAGAAAATGTCATTCGTGCATTAAATGTTGTCGTATACTTGTTCAAATATAATAATGCTGGCAGCCCTTTATTTTAAAATGATATTATTATGTTATGTGTACTTACAGTAGTAACAACTTTATATTATATTATATTATACTATGCTTATACAATATGTATGGTAAGTTATTGCTTATTTTGTATATTTATTAAATTTAGCTTACTTATCTGTACATAATATGGTTATATAATAAATCTCATTAGACTCGCTGGCACAAAAACTATTAACTTATGACTTATTGGCATTTTTTGTAGTTTAAAACGATATATTGTTATATAAGAAATCATGTATAATAGATTTTATGGATTTATTTCTTAGTTTAATATAATACAATATTTTAGTAATAATAATAATTATGCATAACTGTATTAAATAATACTAATTAAGCATAACTGTATTAAATCATCCTAAACAGAAACCTAACTCTTCATCCACAGTGCAAAAAACAACCTGTTTGTACAACCTGTTGTAACTCGGAACTGTTAAGTTGACTTAATTTTTACAATTACAGTATGCACAGTTAATTTACTTAATCATTTTAAGACATTTAAGTAAAGGCAGCTAATCATTTTTTTTTTTTTACAGCATAACAAAAACAGCGTAAAATAACGTGCAACCTAAAAATAAAGAGTGTGTAAATATTTATGTCTGCTCAGGTGTCTGTGGAGTCTCAGAGGATTACCGGTGAACAGAAGAATGATTCCTGCATGTGTAAGTTAAGCAGCTCCATCTGGGCTTTTCCTGCTGTGAGGTTTGAGAAAGTGGCAAAACAACTCCAGACCTGTGAGGAAAACCTTACAGAGTTCCAGAAAAGAGTGAGACCCTTTCAATTCCCTTCTGTGCATTCCTGAAGTAAAATAACGTTAATAATTGAGCGTTGTACTTTTCAGATCAGAAATGTGGAGCTGCCAAAGATGAAGCTCACTCTGAAGAACATTAAAGGCCGGCAGAAACGCTCTGATTATAAGAACAGGAGCGACCTGTACAACAGCCTTCACCTGCAGGAGCTGATAGAGGAGCTGGAGGAGATCTACAACACTGCCAGTGATGTGCACACGAAAAACCCCAGCAAAACCACTAACAACCTTCTCAAGGAGGTACAGGAGATCTTTATAACAAATAGTGACCGGGGCCTTATTCACTAAATATCTTAAGGCTAAAAGTAGCTTATAACTTGACAATTTAGGAGAATATCTTACAAATAATGGGCATGTCAGTAGGACTCCTAAATTTTTGCTATTTCACAAAGTAGTTTAGTGGTATAAGTAGCTCCTAAATCATTAAACATTAGGAGTAGTGAAGAGAACTCCTCGTAAACCACTAAGACTAAACTACAAACTGTCCATTAGACCACAATGAGCTTTTAACAAGTTATTGGCTTACCCGTGGAGGTATTACCGTATGGTCAGAAATAGGTTTTCAAATGTATTTTTTATGTATTTCAAACACACATACAAAAACGGCCAGAAAAAAATATATATTAACAAAAAAAAAAAAATAAATAATATAAATATATATATATATATATATATATATTCATTCATTCATTCTCTTTTCGGCTTAGTCCTTTTATTAATCCAGGGTCGCCACAGCAGAATGAACCGCCAACTTATCCAGCACATGTTTTACTCAGCGGATGCCCTTCAAGCTGCAACCCATCACTGGGAAACATCCATACACTTCCATTCACAGACAATTTAACTTACCCAATTCACCTGTACCGCATGTCTTTGGAATTGTGGGGGAAACCGGAGCACCCGGAGGAAACCCACGCCAACACGGGGAGAACATGCAAACTCCCCACAGAAATGCCAACTGACCCAGCCGGGGCTCGAACCAGCGACCTTCTTGCTGTGAGGCGATTGTGCTACCCACTGCGCCACCATGCTGCCCTATATATTTTTATATATATATATAATAAAACACATTTTAATATATTTGCTGAACTATAAAAAAAATCTACTGAAATAAATAATAATTTAATGTCTAAACATAAAAAAGGAACTTTTTAGAATGCACTGCTTTAATAAAAGCCTCTTTTGTTTGCCTTCATTTTTTAAAGGTTGGCAATTTGATTTCTTATTTCAATTATTTAAAAGTAAATAAGTTTATCAATGCCTCACAGTGGCGCAGTGGGTAGCACGTTCGCCTCACAGCAAGAAGGTCGCTGGTTCGAGCCTCGGCTGGGTCAGTTGGCGTTTCTGTGTGGAGTTTGCATGTTCTCCCTGTGTTGGCGTGGGTTTCCTCCGGGTGCTCCGGTTTCCCCCACAAGTCCAAAGACATGCGGTATAGGTGAATTGGGTAGACTAAATTGTCCATAGTGTATGAGTGTGAATGGGTGTGTATGGATGTTTCCCAGAGATGGGTTGTAGCTGGAAGGGCATCCGCTGCGTAAAACATATGCTGGATAAGTTGGCGGTTCATTCCGCTGTGGCGACCCCAGATTAATAAAGGGACTAAGCCGAAAAGAAAATGAATGAATGAAGTTTATCAATTTCCATCTAAAGTTTTATTAATTTTTTTATATATATTTTTTAACATTTTAGTCATGTTGTTTTGTGCTTATGTTTTTTGTTCATTTTTCTGTTTTTAGTTTTTAAGACTAAACGTACACATTGGTAGTTGCTGTGGAAATGCCTCTACTTTAAAAGTCCTGTGAAGTGCTTTGAAATGTGCATTTTTATTCGATGTTTGACATAATCTCAACTGAAACACAAAGAGAGGGTGGGACATAGTGTAGCTCCTCCCCTTTTTATAAAACAGCCAACAGCATTTTGCTTTATCATCCCTCTGCCAGTGCGAGTGGTTGAGCTCAAGCGCATCAAATGTGAGGCGTCTTGAAAAGGGCGGGGTATGTCAGATACTAGAAAGCATTTGATTGGTCAAGATTTGATGAGAAACTGAAGTATGTGGTGACGTGGAAAAAAAATGTTGATCCATTTAAACCAGGGGTCACCAAACTTGTTCCTGGAGGGCCGGTGTCCTGCAGATTTTAGCTTCAACCCTAATCAAACACACCTGAACAAGCTAATCAAGGTCTTAGTAGGTATACTTGAAACACCCAGGCAGGTGTGTTGAGGCAAGTTGGAACTAAACCCTGCAGGGACACCGGCCTTCCAGGACCGAGATTGGTGACCCCTGATTTAAACGGAAGTGACAAACTACAAGCCTTACATCACAG
>CAIGQW010054212.1:7605045-7651037 GCA_903798125.1 Danio choprae | reverse complement strand
TGTGCGAATGGAAACTTGTTGTTATAACCTGCATCATTGGGTAAAGCTACAGTACTGACAGATTGCGTAGTCAGATTGAACTGACAGACAGAGTATGTGTTGTAACAGTTATAGTAAAGTGCATTGCCATACATGATCATATTTGGACCCTGAATTGTGTTTGTTGTAGGATTTGAGCTTGATATAGAAGTATCTGTAGGGTCTATACCTAAAATAATAGTACTCAAACTATTGTATTGCCTGATAAAATTTCCATATATGTTACTACTTGACAGCACCACCAGCCAGTATTTGTTCTCGTCTCCTGGAGCAGGATTTGCATCTCGACCCCAAGCACCAAAAGTGTAGGACGTTCCATGCACTGTGAGCGAGTACGTTTTAGGTCCAGATACATTCACAAAGTGACCTCGACCACAGTGACCTACAAAGACAGAAAGAAAAAATGTAAGTCTGACACTTTAACTCTTAAAATACGGAAGTCAAATAATGATCAACAAGTACAGTATACATACCTGGGGAAAGTGTAGGGGGTGGCAATGTACTATTAAGCACATTTTTGCACCGTACCAGTTCCTTCTTAATCAACTCGTTCTCACGTTGTTTCACCATCCCCTGTGTGTGGTCCGACATCTCCAGCTCTTCCATCGTTTCTTGCATATTTTGAAGCTGTTGGAATGAGGGGTTCAATTAGAAGTAGCTATGAGTACACCCAATTCACAAAATAAAAATCAAATTATTTAAAAAATATTTTTTTTCTGAATCACATTTACAGTTACATTTAATTAAACTTTCATATTTTATTCAAATAAATATTTAATTTTGTTAGGTGTAATTTATTGTTGCTATCTGCCATCTAACATGACTTTTAAAAACATTTTGATCTATGACTGAAAATTATAAGGAAGTAATTTAATAATTATAACAACGAAAAAGTGTTGTGTAGTATATAAATTCACCTCTGCAGCAGCCTGTATACTGAGTTGCTGGTAAGTGCTGGTTGTTTGGTTGAGTTCATCCAGAAGGTCTTGAATCTCTGCTAACTCTAATTCAATAATGCGCAGAGATACCGCTGCGTACAGATTTCCGTTGTCTTCTTTTTCCAGCATGGATACGCTGTCCAGAAGCTGCCAGATGCGGTGTTGTAGACCCAACACAAGCCTGTCAATCTCCGTTATCTAAACATAAGAAGCATTCATTCATTCATTCATTTTCTTTTCGGCGTAGTCCCTTTATTAATCTGGGGTCGCCACAGCGGAATGAACCGCCAACTTATCCAGGATATGTTTTACGCAGCGGATGCCCTTCCAGCTGCAACCCATCACTGGTAAACACCCATACACTTCCATTCACACACATACACTACGGACAATTTAGTTTACTCAATTCCCCTATACCTCATGTCTTTGGACTTGTGGGGGAAACCGGAGCACCCAGAGGAAACCCACCCCAACACGGGGAGAACATGCAAACTCCACACAGAAATGCCAACTGACCAAGCCGAGGCTCAAACCAGCGACCTTCTTGCTGTGAGGCGAGAGCGCTACCCACTGTGCCACCGTGCTGCCCCATAAGAAGCATTTGAATAAAAAAATTATTCAGTTAAACAATATTTTAAAAACTTTTTTGAAACAGATTTATTCAGAATTATACAGCAAACTGTAAACATTTTTATTATACTTGCCTGCCTAAATATCACACCAATGACTTTGTTTGTACCTTTTCCGATGTGATGTTTTCAGTGCATTGTGAAGCCGTGAGCTCAACGTTGTCGAGTTTATGTTCAGGGAAGTCAGGATCTGAATTTTCTAGCTCACACACACAGTCCTTCCCTCTCGCCGACTGTGAAGATGAAAAAAGCAGGAGTCAGGATTTCATTAAAACAAGCAAAATTACACCTCTTTTTGATGAACATTGATTTGAAACATACATGAAAGTAATGCTAGAAATAATGTTAATGTTAATAAAGTTCAGTTTTACCTGTATGAAAATCAAAAGTAAGTCAACCATCAAAATGAATCTTTTCGAGTGACTCATGTTTGAGGTCAGCATCCTGTAGTCTTGAGAATAAAGAACAGCGTTGCATGACAGAGGCAGACATTTAAAGCCCACAATGCAGGAGTGGTCTATGACTGTTTCTGCTGACATTACAAAAATCATAAATTGAGGAAGTTAATCTTCCTGACGCTGCTAATAATTGTAATGGAATTTTTGGTTAAAATTGCCACCTTACACTTTACAATAAGGTTACTGTACATTAGTTAATTTTAATGTGTTTGAAACTTGAAAAAACAATTAACAATACATTTTATTACAGTATTTATTAATCTTTGTAATTGTTACTTAAAAATAAAGTCATTCATTGTTCTTGTTAACTCACCGTACGCTAACTATAGTTAACACGCATGGCACTGTGTCCTAATTACATGCAACGTGACTCTTCAATTCAATTCAATTAAAGCTCATTTGTATAGTGCTCTTCGCAATAATTATTTATTGTTTCAAAGCAGCTTTACAAAAGTAATGCACATTATTGCATTACTATCAAATTCTGAAAAGTTAAGGTTATTAGTTACCATAACTTTATTAGTTACTAATAACTTTAACCCGACAGGTGGAGGCCTGCAGTGATGGTTGACTTTCTGCAACTTTCTCCTATCTTCCGACTGCATCTCTGGAGCTCAGCTACAGTGATCTTTGAGTTCTTCTTCACCTCTCTCACCAGGGCTCTTCTCCCCCGATAGCTCAGTTTGGCTGGACGGCCAGCTCTAGAAAGGGTTTTGGTCATCCCAACCGTCTTTCATTTAAGAATTATGGAGGCTGCTGTGCTCTTAGCAACCTTAAGTGCAGCAGAAATTTGCCTGTGCCTCGCCACGATTCTGTCTCTGGGTTCAAATGGAATTTATATGGAATTGTGATGCAAAAAGATTACAACTGTTTGTAAATCAAACAGCGCCATCTTCTGTTAAAAAACTAAGCTCCGATTCGATTCAAGAGGGAATAACGAGGAATTTTAATTTTTTTTTGCCACAGCTCTGAACATAGTTGCTGCACATTTGTCGGCTTCACATATGTCATGTGAATCCTAGTTTCTTTCTAGAACTTCCTGCAAAAACTTGCCACTGTGGTAATAAAGGGATTGACATGGTCAGCAATAATGCTCAGGTCAGCTGTGGCATTTAAACAATGCTTAGTTGGTACTTCTGGCCCCAAATTAAACCAAGTAAATCTCCCCCACACCATTACATGACCAGCAGCCAACTGCTGATACAAAACAGGATAGATCAATGCTTTCATGTTGTACTGACCATCTGAATATTGCAGCTGAAATCATGTCTCAGGTGATCTTTTTCCAGTCTTATATTGTGCAATTTTGGTGAGTCTGTGTGAGTTGTAGCCTCAGTTTGTTCTTCTGCTGTTGTGTACCTCATCTACTTCAAGGTTAGATGTGTGTTCACTGATGCTCTACTGCAGACCTCAGTTGTAACGAGTTTTATGGTAAGGTACAGTTAATTTTCTATTACCTCTATAATCTGTTTTTTCTGTGACTGACCTCTGCCATGAACAAGGCATTTACACTCATTAACACAGCACAAATGCTGCCCGCTAGATATTTTCTCTTACACAGGCCATCATCAACAACAATTCCACATTAAAAGTCACTTAAATCACCTTGAAATCCCCTTTTTGGCCTTGCAGATAATTGTGCAATCCTAAAGACATTTGCTGTATTATTTAACACTTACTGAGCTGTCATGTTTCTGTCATGTATACAGATGTTACCTTAATTAAGGGAAGTTTCACAAACTAATTTCGAGAGGAGCACGTTGTCACACTCTCTGCACGTTCCATCAGTCCCAGTCACCATTCAAAGTCATCATCCACCACACACCGGGAGCAATCACCGGAATACTAATCACACACACCTGCACCTGCAATCACCCACTCACTACTTAAGCTCACCTCACTCATTCACTCACCGGCTGGAATCAACGTTGGATGGTCATCTCATCTCTCGTTCCTCTTCCTGTGTTCTCCTGTGTTCCCCAGTGCATCTTCGAGGCTTACTCCTGTGAACTGTTTACTTGACAAACTGCGAAGGGAAGTTACTCTTGTATTACCTACGAACATCACAACTGTGTTATCCACCTATGCACCACCAGCACTAGTGTGTGTGCGAAGACTCAAACTGTGCACTTGCTCACCTACTTCACAACTCACCGCTCCGGCGTGCATGTCACACACACACACACCACCGCTGCCTGAGACTTTTGTGTGTGATACACTGATTTAATAAATGCCTTGATCACTTATTCCCTGTCCTCTCTTCCTTGTGTGACCGTGACACATGTGATATGATTGATCGCAGCTGGTCTCTCATCTGTAATCATTAGTAAGCCAATCAGATTAATCCAAACTCACTATAAGCCTGTCTAAAACTACTCCCTTATCTTCGTTTTCTGAAGAAAGCCTAACGACAGGACTGCTCTAACTCCCTCAAAAGCTTTTTCAAGAAACGGACAAAACTCAACCTTAACGACAGCTACAATAGCAATACCATCATCAACTACAACTACAACAATAACAACAACAATGACAATAACAAAAACAACAGCAACAATATGGACAGGAATCCCCATCGTCGGCTACTTCGAATCGCCACCCACCTTCACCAGCATCATCATACGCCTCCTCCAGATCATCATCTCTCACATCCAACAAAATGATAGACATCGAACTCTGCCAGACTCTCCTAGACACTGGAATCGCCATCCCAAGCCGCTGCAATAAATCTGAACTTTTAAAACTTTACGAATCCAGCTCTTTATTGACTCCCCCCCCCCAGGACTGCAGAACCACACTCTCCCGCCACGCCGCCACTACCGCCCCGCAAGTACTCAGCCACTCCGGACCATCTAAAAAAGTAACAAAGAAAAGCAATAAAAAACAACCTCAAGGAATTGGAAACGCTGCAGCCACCACAACACTTCAAAACATGGACAATCACCTGGATAATAATGCAATCCTTGAACTTTCCACCCCCTTTCTCTGGCCTCCAACTCAAACTCCAGCCCTCCTCTTCCAGTTATCCCTACCACTCTCAACCCTCTTCAATTCTCTTTTCCTTCCAACCTCCCACACACTTCAACCCAGCTCATTCCCACCCATCAGTCTATCTCTACAAGTCCCAACGCTCTTCCTCTCCCTTCTCATTTCCCTTTTCTAGTATTCCCCTCTTTACGTCCTCTAAATCTCTTCACCAAGCACACACCTCCATTACTAACTCTCCTCAATATTCCACTCTCCCTACTCAAATTTCTTCTGCACGGCCGCCTTTCACCCTGTCCACAGCCACACCCCTCCCCATTCCGCATAATGCTCCAGTTCAGGAACCACCCCCAATCTCCAACGCCATCAAGAACCTCATCCTATCAGGTACCGACATAGACCTTACTACACTCCTTTCACCTATCGCACCTCCTGCGGCAGATGGATTGCGGCGAATTTACACTAACCCTAAAATCACCCGCCAGCTCTCCACCCGCACACTCTCCTTAGCCGAATTTCACCTAGCCCTTGCAAGATATACAGAAACCATTTGCTCAGTCTTTGCCCATAGGAGGCGCGAGCTGAATGACTGTAGGGCCATCATTTTAGAGCTTGTGCTCTCCTATGGGGGAACACACTTTTACACGTACCACAAATTATTTTCGGCAAAATGCGCTATCCGCGTTACTCAATGGAATCAGTGTCCCTATTGGGGGGGCCATGGATACTGATCTCCATAAGAGAGTATTCTTAAGTTGTCGTAATCTTTCCTGCGTGGACTGCTGTTCAAGTCTGCATGCTACCACCTCCTGTCCTTTCATAATCCCTTCCTCTGACAAAGAACTAACCAACCCAAGATCCACCAGCTACGTACCCCGCCCCTCTACCTCTGCTATCCCCGCTCTTCTTCCTCCTCCCGCTTATCTAAATCCACCTTCCTCTCTTCCATGCAATAGTTTCAACATAGGGAGATGTTTCCGCCACCCCTGCAAGTATCTCCACACTTGCAACTACTGCGGCTGCACTCATGCGGACATTGATTCTGCCAAGTGCTAAAATCTAATAAAAGACAAAGAAATTACTTGTGGACTCCTCTCAACATCTCTAATCTTTTTACTGAATTACATTTGCACCCTGATCCTAACTTTTCTGAATTTCTCATTTTAGGTCTGTCTAATGGATTTCACCCTGGTGTCTCGACCCTCTCCTCCTACAACCTCGCCTGCGCTAACTTACAATCCGCCAACGCTGAACCAGAAGACGTAGAGCAATTCATTAAGAAAGAAATTGACGATCGGTCCCTTTCTCGCTGCCTCGTTTAGCGTCTATCGCATCAGCCCTATTGGAGTGGCTACTAGAAAGTTTTCTGGTAAAAAACGACTAATAATTGATCTTTCATCTCACCATAATTCCCCTTTTTCCAGCATTAACAGCACCATTCCGCCTGACGAATACGCATTAAATTATCACGACATAGACCAGGCAATCTCTCTAATTAAAATAGTCGGCCGCAATGCTTGGCTTGCTAAAGTCGACGTCACCTCTGCCTTTAAAGTCATGCCATTACACCCCGAATTCTGGCATCTCTTCTGCATTAATTTGGAGATCACAATTCTACTTTGCAGTCCACTTAACCTTCGATTGCAGAAGTAGCCCAAAAATATTTCGACATGCTTTCAGAAGCTATATGGTGGATTCTCGCCAATAACTACGGTGTTTCGCATGTAGTTCAACACTTAGCGACAACTCAAAAGGTTTTCGCTAATCTTGGCATACCCCTCGTGGTAGAAAAAACCCTTGGCCCAAGTACTTCCATAGAATTCTTAGGCATCAATTTAGATTCACAAAAATTCCAAGCATCCCTACCTAAGGAGAAAATCGATTGAATCATTTCATTACCTCCCATATTCTTAGAGAAACAAGAATGCTCTAAGCGTGAATTGCTGTCCATTTTAGGACACCTAAATTTCGCTATGCGCATCATTTCGCAGGGATCATTTCTCATCTCCAGTAGATATCCATCTCTACACAGATGCCACCCCCCTCCGTAGGCTTCGGGGGACATTACCAGGGCCGTTGGTTTGCTTCCTCCTGGCCTCCACAAATGCTCGAAATTCCATCTCATCAACATTCGTCAGCCCTTTTCTAAATGTACCCTATAGTAGCCGCCACTATATTGTGGAGAGACGAATGGTCCGCCTCCAGCATTCTCATTCATTGCGACAACGAAGCCATTGTTCACTGCATTATTAAAGGGTGGTCTCATTCTCCCGCTCTAATGCCACTCCTCCATCGCCTTATTTGGACTTCAGCCAAAAAACAATTCATTGTAACTGCTATACATGTTCCTGGTTTTCATAACCAAATTGCTGACTCTCTCTCTCTAGTTTTTTGTTCAAGAGATTCAGACAGCTGGCACCAGAAGCAGAGCTGCATCCGACTCACATCCCTCCTTATTCAGAGATGATATTCCCATAAATCACCCAATGCACAACTTGCACCAAACATCTAAATCTCTTATTTTACAAGCAGTAGTCCCCAGAACACTACAATCATACCTCACTGCATGGAAAGCATTTAAACATTTCCATTCCCTGTACAACACTACATTTCTCAATTTTTCCCTACTTACAATCACTTCATTCATCACATATTTCCATTCACACAAACACATCCAAGCCAGCTCTATTAAAAGCTATCTAAGCGGAATCCAATTTTTTCACAAGTTAATGTATGGCTCCACATCTGATTCCACAGCTAATTCCCAAACCAGCCTTCTTATTAAAGGCATTCAAAAAGTCCACCCCCTCCTCCCAGACTCCAGGCTGCCCATTACACACAATATCCTTTCCAAATGTATTTCCACACTCCATACTGTATTTCCACTATCCATACATACAGACCACACCCTAGATGCAGTATTTACGCAGTATTTTTTGGGTTTCTCAGATGCTCCGAAATCACTGTAACATCTAAATTTGATTCTAATATCCACCCCACCATCTCAGATCTAGCTTTGATTGACGAGGAAACAATATCTTTCCTCATCAAACAAAGCAAAACAGATCAATCTCGAAAAGGACACCTCATTTACATATTCAACATCCCCTCCCCTAAAAGCCCATTCCAGACACTTCTAGCATACATACACTATAGGAAAACACTAAGTTTTAGTCCCCTCTCCCCTCTCTTTATAGACGACACAAACCACCCAGTAACACGTTTTTGGTTCCAAAAACACCTCAAACTCATTCAGAATCGGAGCCGCCACCACAGCAGCACACAAAGGGCTATCACAATAGTACATACAAACACTGGGAAGGTGGTCTTCTGACGCCTTCGAATCCTACATTCGCCTTAGCCACAGTGATCTCAAAGAAGCCCAGAAGATCCTCACCAGCCGACACCCCATTTCCAGTACACAAGGGCGAGGGCTCAATCCAGCTACATCAAACTTCCAAGGGCGAGGGTATGATCCAGCCATGTCATACTCTTAAGGGCTAGGGCATGACCCAGCTACATCAGCCTCTCAAGGGCGAGGGCATGACCCAGCCACATCGACTACTCAAGGGCTAGGGCATGACCCAGCCACCTAACCCTTCTTCTTTCTTCCTTCCAGCCCTGAGTACCACTCAGCTTTCTCCCTTAATCACTCACCCAACTCCTGCAGGAGTTCTTCCTGCCCAAGCCCCCCCCCTCCCCCCCCCCCCCCCCCCCCCCCCCCCCCCCCCCCCCCCCCCCCCCCTCCCTCCGCTCTGCCCCCCCCCACCCCCCCATGGCTCTGACTCAACAGGAGTGTTTTACCCCAAATCTTGACTCCCGCAGGAGTCATCTCATTGCCCACTCCAACCCACGCACATAAATATATATTTATATATAGTGCCGTCACTCCCAAGGTCTAGCTCCCGCAGGAGCAGTCCTCGAGCATCCGACTCCCGCAGGAGTCATCGCCCAACCACCACTCGCCCTTCAGCTGGGGTCTTCACCTGCCCTTCCTCTTCCCCGATTCCAGCTGGAGACGGCATATATAGCTCTAACTCCTGCAGGAGTGTCCACGAGCCTTGACTCCCGCAGTAGTCTTTATATCGCCTCCTCCCAGGCCCTAGATTACCCCATTATTTATATATATATATATATTCATATATATTTATATATATTCATATATATTTATATATAGTGCCGCCACTTCCTAGCTCTATCTCCGTCAGGAGTGTTCCTTGAGCAATCGACTCCCCAGGAGTAAACACCCCCCTCCCTAGCCTCCCCTTCACCTCCCTATCCAGCCGGAGTCCTTATCACCCCCTCCTCTTTTTCCCTGACTCCAGCAGGATCCCACCTACCCCACGGCTCTGACTCCCGCAGGGTCTCCCCAAGCCCCCAAGTTCAATTTAATGAACTGGTTCAACCGATTCACTTAGAAGATCCTGTTAAAAACAAATGATTCATTCGCGAATCGCCCGTCATCACTACAGACAGTCAGAAACAGAAACAATGGCAGGCCGGAGACTTACATTTTTGCAATGGATTCTTATTATTTTGAACTCATCGAAGAAAAGAAGTGGATTTTTTCTCTTTTGGGAAATGATTTACACATTTGTTAAGGCAACGTGAAGCAATTAATTCAATGTATAAAGCTCAAATATTTATTTTGATTTGAGGATCGTCTTACTGTTCATTTTGTTATTAAACATTTTAAAGGTTTAAAATCTGTTTTTGCCTTAATATACATTATTTCATGTTAGTTCTTTTAGGCTTTATCTCAATGGACAGGGAATTTATTTAACTAATAACACAAAACATACAAAAGTAGCAAACACAATACTTTACATGCTTTCAGTAATCTGTATATACAGCATGTATAGCTCAGGGCTCAGAAAGTTCTCAAAATATAATTTTATCCTGAATTTTTGTTAAAGGAAAATGAAGGTGTATGTTATATAGGTGGTTGTTAAATGCAGAGCTTCTCTATAAAAAAAGGTGAAAAAACACCTGCAAGTTCTGAAAGAGATCAAACCTCAGCCAGTTAGGGAAAGTACCGCAAAAGTAATATAGTGCACTACTTTTCATCAAAAGTAACTAAGTAACACAATTAGTTACTTTTTTGGAGGAGTAATTCAATAGTTTAATGCACTATTTTCAAAAGTATCTTTCCCCAACAGTGTCGGTGAGTGTGTGTTTATGCAAATCTATGGACTCTACAGTACAAGATCCACTGATGAAGGTGTCCTGTAGTATCTGGCACTACTTTAAGTGCAAGTTACATGCATTATCCTGTATAGAATAACTTTTTGATAATGAATCATTATTTACATATACATTTAGGGCTACAGCTAGTTAAAGTGCAGTTGTCTGCATAAATTTTAAGATGGTAAAACATTTTGGGCCAACTTGTGGTTTAATTTCCTTGCATTTCTCAACTAAATTTCTTCCTGAATTTATATGTGCTATATGTGCTATTTTCACATCCTCTTTCAAAAACCAACAAAATTACAAATTTGAATATCTTAAAAAAAAATTATGTTAGTCACTGTGATAAAAGTGCGAACGTATGCGTAAAATTTACAATGGATTGGGGATGTAAAACTTTTAGGCGGAACTTTTGGCTGAATTTTCCTACAGATCTCACGTAAATTCCTTCCCAAATATCTGAAATGAATGATATGTGCAGTTTTCACATCCTCTTGACTAGAGCTCCAAAACTACACTTAAATATCTGAAATTGCGGCATCTCAGTGTTTGTGTGGTGATTTAAAGCAGACCTCCTGTCTTTCTGCTCATTCGGTCATCATGTTCGTCAACCTGCTGCTCCTCACAGTCATTGTAAGTTTCTTCCATTCTGACATCCTCTCTGAAAAACACCGATAAGACAATATGAAAGTATTGCATGTAATATACAGTAATCAGACTGTTTTCTACATAAGGTGACTGTCGAGGCTCAGAGAGTTCCAGGTCTACAGAAGACTGATTCGTGTTTGTGTAAAATAAACAGCTCAATCTGGACTTTCCCTGCTGTTCAGTTCATGGAAGTCACAAGACAAGTGCAGGTCTGTGAGGAGATCTTAGATGAGTTTGAGGAGAAGGTAAGGAATCTGTTTAGTGTCTTATGGCAGTTGCAACTTTTGTAAATGGACAATAATGTTCAGATGTTACTGTTACTATTGAGCTGATTTATATGAAGTTGACTTAAGTTAATGTTCTGACATGACTTCCAGGTGATAAACACAAATGCAGAACTGCCGATGATGGAAGCCACTCTTCAGAACATTACAGCACGTCTGAAAGCATTTGATTACCTTTATAAAAGTGGACTCTACAGCGCTCTTTACCTTCGCCAGCTGAACCAGGAGCTTGAAGAAATCCATCAATCCGTCAGTGAAACACACATGCAGAACCCCAAAAAAGAGACGCGTACCCTGCTCAGAGAGGTACAGTAGGAAATATTTATGTCTCTTTCTTTGTATCAGTCTGTCAAAGCAACCCCAAATTCAAGGTGCTGTCAGAAATGATCAAAGTAAACGTTTAATGTTACCACATATGTTGTCCTCAGTTAAATAAAGCAAAGAAAGATGCCCAGAAAATGTACAAAGATGATTTCTTCAACCTGGAGAGCATGAAGAACAGGTTGCGTGACCTCAACAATCGCGCACAGACTTCCAAGACCATACCAGCTGATTTCAGAAGTAAGTATATTAGTGGCTATTTGGGGCTGTTTATACCTGGCCACTTTTTTCGTGAGTAGTTATATCTGATTGTGAATGGGCTGGGCAAATGCCATTTGATTTGCATTTGAGGTGGATCTAAATCCGATCACTTAAACCACATCAGTAGGTGGTCTGGGATGCATTCCACAAGAAACTAGACAGGTCTAAATGCATCTTGTTGTTGAGACCACATACTGTATGTAAATCGTACTCCTCTCAACCACGTGTTTCTGATCCACGTTCCTGGAGGACCACCAGCTCTGCACTTTTTCCATGTCTCTTTAACCAAACATACCTGATTCAGATCATCATCTCATTAGCAGAGATTAAAAGACCTGTAATGGGTGTGACAGACAAAGGAGACATCCAAAACATGCAGTGTTGGTGGTTCTCCAGAAACGTGGATGAGAAACACTTGGCCATAGTCAGATATAACATCACTAAAGTAAAACACAACACCCAGATCACAGTTTGGGATGTTTGTTTTATTTAATTTTTTTGTTTAATTCTATTTTTGACAGATCATTAAGCATTAAATGGTAAAATTAGAATGTTCAATTAATATCAAATGGCAACATTTACAACAGAGACGCATCACATACTTGTAGTAGCCTATCGCTGCGAATGAAGAGGAAAAATAATAGAAAAATAGATTATACACAAATTAATTTAAACCCTCCAATAGTATCTGGATGCAGCCTTGATTATGCAAGCTGAGACTTGCAATGTCAGACACAATGCACTCAATGGAGCTAGTGATGTTACTGTGAGGGGTAGGGTTAGGGGTGGGGTTAGATGCAGCTCAGCCTCTCAAACCCTTTACAGTTTTGAATGATGTCTTGCATGCATCTGTATGACATAACTGTATATATATATATATATATATATACTGTATGTTTCACATACATGTTTTAGCCTATAATGACAGTGACCGTGCAGCCTGCCTTGTGTAATGAGGTCTTACCAGAACAAGAGTCAGGTGCAAATCCTGTAGCTTACATAAAATATATTTTTTTATGTAGAATAAGATACATAGCTTGCATTTCTGTAAAAGTAACAATAATTAAATAAGCATCAGATGCACTGTATTTTAAGTCGACAAAGTAAAAATTTGCATATAGCATGGGATTTGAAGATGTAAATGCTAAATGTAAATGGGACTGCTTTCACAAATCAGACAGCTATCCAATCAGACTAAATGCATGAAGGGATCAGGTGTAAACATGTCTCTTGTGATTGTTTGTAGCTTGAATATGTATATACTTTTAAAGAAGCTACACTGAAAAAAATGATTCAAAGATGATTCCTTGAATGTTCTTGGAAGGGGTTGTAAACAAGTTATTTGGGCTGAATTTAAACAAACAAATTAAGTTGAATATTACTAAATTTTATTTGTTTGTTTAAATTCAACACATATAAATTGTTTGCAACAATTTTTCAGACATATTTTTTTTTCAGTGTACTTGCAATTTTCAGAATTATGAAAGTCCAGAATGTTTTTAAGTAAATCTTTTTGCAGGTACTTGTCATCAGCGCATCATGACCAGAATAAGTTCTCCAGTTGTCACCAAGCCCAATTCCATCAGCAAGTCCTACACTTCTGGTGCCTGGGGCCGCGATGCTCTACTAACCGATAAACAGCGTTATTGGGAACACTGTCTAGTTAGTGGACACAAGGATGGCCACACCATTAGAATGTACAACTCATATGAAGACTTCATGGCTAACAGGAACTACAAGGATGAACAGATTGCACCATCTTACAGCAGCGAAAATGCAGTTCGGGGTTCTGGCACTATACTCTACAACAATACTGTATTTTACCAATGCTACAACAAAGCTGAAATCTGCAGCTTCAATATTACAACGCAGGCAACCAAGCGTATGAAACTGGATGGTGCCGGAATCGAAAACAAGTTCCCTTTCTGCTACTACAGCTGTCAAGATTGGACAGACATCGACCTGGAGGCTGACAGAGACGCCGTATGGGTAATTTACGCCACAGAGGAGAATCATGGGAACATAGTTTTGAGTCGATTAGACCCGATGGAGCTCAATATCACACATACTTTTAAGACGCATCTCTTTAAGAGGTCAGTCACCAGCACATTTATGGTGTGTGGGGTCCTTTATGCAACACGTTATGTTAATACTTATCAAGAGGAAGTGTTTTATGCTTTCGATACAACCACTGGTCAAGAGATAAACTCTCTTTCTTTGCCTTTCGAGAAGGTTTCTGCTGGAATAGCCAATCTGAACTACAATCCTGTTGACAGGAGGCTTTACATGTATAATGATGGCTATCTGCTAGCATATAACACCTTCAACTGAGGGTCTTTATTATAGTTAAAAAAAAATGTAGGGCTGTGAAGTTGATAGTTTGTCGACTCAAAGTACAGCACATGTGGAGAATCTCAAAATAAATAGTGGTTAAACAAAACTTTTATTTGATGTCATTATGTGACTCTGAAGTTTTGAGTCAGATTAACTTTTTTGTCTATTTTTGTAATTTTTCCTTAAAATAAATGTGCTAATACAACACTTACGTCAGTGTCTTTTATTAAAATAATATTTAAAAAACAAAATTCTAACTACTGTACCAGATACTGGCTAAAGACAAAATCCAATCTCATCAGTCATGGCATTGTTGCAAATAAATATATAGGTTTGCTACATCAAAATATTATAAGAAATAAAATTAAGCACAAAATCAATATTATTGAATATTAGGCAATAATAACCATTACTAATCCTCACTATCGGTGACACGGTGGCTCAGTGGTTAGCACTGTTGCCTCACAGCAAGAAGTTCGCTGGTTCGAGTCCCGGCTGGGCCAGATGGCATTTCTGTGTGGAGTTTGCATGTTCTCCCCGTGTTTGGCGTGGGTTTCCTCCGGGTGCTCCAGTTTCCCCCACAGTTCAAAGACATGCTTATAGGTGAATTGAATAAACTAAATTGGCCGTAGTGAATGAGTGTGTATAGATTTATCCCAGTACAGGGTTGCAGCTAGAAGGGCATCCACTGTGTAAAACATATGTTGGATAAGTTGGTGGTTCATTCCACTGTGGCGACCTCTGATGAATAAAGGGACTAAGCTGATGGAAAATGGATGAATGAATAATAACTATTATCATAATTATTATATTATGTGTACATATAATTTTTGGCAGTGGGTATAAATTGAATAAACTAAATTGGCCATAGTGTATGCGTGTGGTGGATGAGTGTGTATGGATGTTTCCCAGTACTGGGTTGCAGCTGTAAGGGCATCTGCTGTGTAAAACATATGCTGGACAAGTTGGAGGTTCATTCCACTGTGACGACCCCTGATGAATAAAGGGACTAAGCCGAAGCAAAATGAATAAATGGTATCACTCACTATCCTTCAGTTTAGTCCCTGATTTATCAGGGATTGCCACAGAGGAATGAACTGCCAATTTCTCTGGCATTTGTTTTATGCAGCGGATGCCTCGTTACTAATAATGTTGTCCAAATGTAAGCAACCATTTTTACAGTCTTTACACCTTTTAAAGTTTCATCTTAAGGTTAAATTACAGCACTGCCCAACAGAGGGCAGCATCAGCCCACAATCCATTAAAAAGAAAATCATACTGAATTCATTATGAGTTGGAATCACACTTCCAGTAAACAGCGATGCTGTTTCACATAATCAGATACAAAAGTGTCTGCTTTTAACTTTCAACCATTTTCTCTCTGTAACTGATGCTTAAGCTCAGTTGACTACATCCTGACATTTTATTTTTTAAGTTCAAGTATCACCTTATGTTATTTAGCATTTTTCTATAAGACAAGTCATTCATTATATATTGAAGTTACAACATTAACCTTAGTGTTCATAGGTTCCTGTAACTAATGGCTTAGCGTACCATGGGGAGGAATGCTGAAACACTAAGGTGTTAACATGAAGATCACTATAACATTGCAAAATGCATCTCTTTTGCTCTTTGTATTTTTAGGCAATTTATAGTATTACTGTAGTTCTAATTCATAAATAATATCTCTGTAGACACCTAGAAGGGCAAGTGAGTAATGCACACGTCAACCAGGTGTGGAAATCTTTGTTGTAATAAATTTGTAACTGGTTTGCCTCAATCCCACCACAATTTGTGTATTTTTTGCGACATCTAGTGTTTATACGAACTTAAAGCAGTCCTGCTCATGTGGACATACCGATTAGTCGTCACAGTCATCATATAGTGTCAAGATGTGGAACAGAAAACAAGACCGAGACCATGGATGTTACAAAAAGTGTGTTAGGTTTATTGGAAGATCATCAGGAAGCACAAACAGAGAAGGTGAGTGAAGATTCAATCGAGAATAGTTACAATGATGACTTAAATATTGAAGTGTTGTTTTGTCTTACAGGTAATCAAGAACACACACATAGAGATGGACTAGGAAGACTGTCAAGACAAGTAGAGGATCTTGATGACTTCGATTATGGAAAAGTTTGACAACGGACTTGAACTTGATGAATAAGAACAACTTTGATCATTTGTAGCAAGGCATACCAAAGAAAAGTTTATGAGGACCCATATTGTGTTTTTATATGCTGGTCATAAGCATTGGACAATGATAAGTGTGCATTATTAGAACCTCTGATCTAAAGCAACTTTCTGGTCAGTAATCCTCCCGGCCGAGGAGATACTCAAGATGATCCCTACGGTGCTGGGAGCCCAGGATGTCCTTAGACAGGCAAGTTCTCTAGGAGGATCTGCAAAGGGAGATGGTTTATCAAGGGACCAGGCTCTGAGGAGCAAGAAGACATAGGTGGGAGGTAGGCTTTGAGCAGTGTTGCATGAAATGTATGGTGAATATGGTAGTATTGAGGGATTTGGTGTTGATCCATCCATGGGTTAACCTGTTTCAGAATGCTAAAGGGATCAAGATTCTTACAGGGCAGAGGTATCTTGATGTCCTGGGTTAAGAGCCACATTTTCTGTCAGAGCTGGAAAATGGGAGCTGGAAATCTATGTGCCCTTTTAATGGCACAGTACCTGCCATGACCAGACCTTCGTGCTTTCAAATAACAGCGAATGACTTTTGAATCTTCAGATGGCTTCCCAATCCAGGGGAACAATAATGAAAGGAAGCCAGATATGCATTGAAAAGCTGGCAAATTAATCTCTGGTGGACAGAGGGAGTTTTGAGAGTACTCTGCCTGTGCAAGAAACTGGTGCCAGGAGTTCTGGTAGCAGTGGCAGAAAGTTCATAGGAAGCAGCTTGTTAGCTATTTTTTTTTCTCTTTGTCTGGTCTTTGATTTGACGATGTAATCTTAAGAGAGGCTGATGGCCAAACATACCTGTAGGATTTTAATTTTTTTCAAGATAAACTGGGGACCACAATCTAAAACTCTTCTCTGGGAGGCAGAAGTGCCACAATACACTTCTGTTTATCCATGAATGTGGGAAGACCCTTGAGGGAAATCAGAAGCAGGATCTACGACAAGGACACATCAGTTATGAAGTCTACAGCTATGAATGACAACTGGGAGCAGGAGTTTGCTTGCCACATGTTGGCAAGTTGTTGTGGACTTGGCAGATTGCTGACATTCCTTTTATTCATTCTAGGCCACTAAAACCATTCCTGCAGGAAGGATAGGGGGTTGATTTCTGCCTAGAGTAGTTGACCAGTGTCAACACTGTGTCTGTTTCTATAAGTGGAATGCGCTGTGTGGTCGGACCATAAATGTCTATGGGTAGACAACCCCGCTGAGCTGGCTCATTGTTTGTAGCATCTATAATACGCTCATTAAGGGTTCATATGAGACTGACAAAGTTGAAAAGGAAAGATAGATTTCACATTGCCTAAGGTTCCTTTAGGAAAGTCAGGAGATCTGCTTAACATCTGCTTTATGCTAAATGTTTTGTCTTAGAGGTTGATCTGCATTCTCCAATCAGTGCCGCTACTCCTCTAGAGCCAATTTAGTTTCTAGAACTTCTCTGTTACCTATGTTGTGCTGTAGTTCTGTTTCAGCAGAATGAAGTAGTAGAAGTTTGCAAATCTGAGGAAACGCCTCAGGTTTTTCATTTAAGGTGGTTCCAAGACTTGACTGTGTTGAGCTTATCCTCATCCATCCATGAACCCCTCATGATACCTTCAGCACTGATGATATATCTGAGAAACTGGGTGGAGGATTGGTGGAATGAACATTTTTCAGCTTTTGTATAGAAGTGATACGATGCTGCTTGGCCAGAATGACCTCCAGATGGTGGCGGTTTTCAGCTTTTCTCTGGGAGTCCACTAGGATGTATTGGAACTCATAACACATGGTAAGGCCTTTTTAATAAAATGTTATACTATATAAGTTTTGGGAAATATCCCTTCACAAATCACCTTCACACGTAAAACAAGTGAAATTACACAACCAGCAGAGGGCAGCATCAGCATGCAATAAGTTACTACATCCCATTCATGAATATTTACAATCAGCATACTGTAAGCATGCAGATTAATTATTTGTTTTATGTTGTAAAGCCAGCACTAATATTTTCACTTTGTCTTTATTTAAAAGACCAAATTGTGTGATACATATCAAAAATTTTCCATTTACAAAACATATCAAACATAGATACCAAATATGTAAAATCATTACATTTAGTGGTGAATAAAAGACAGGATATTGCTAATCTTAAACTCTCCCAAACTTTGTTTCATAAGTCACAATGTAGGCATCATTGAAGACATACAGCAAATGATCTCTGGGGTCATAATTCATAAACTTAATATTAGCCTGCATCTTCTTAATGTTAATTCTCAAATCATATCGCTCTTTGTTGGTTTTGGTGTCGTACGAGTAAAAGATCTCTTCTGTTACTTGATCCAGGTATCGAGTCGCATAAAGCACACCACACACCATGAAAGTGTTTGTGATGGTCTTTTTGTGAAGAGAAGTGGACCAAGCTTGGCCCAAAACAGGCGGGTTACTAGTCTCAACTTTACTGATCACCACATTTCCAAAGTTGCTTGTAGTTGCGTATATAACATAGACGCCTGATTCATCGGTGACAAAATCCATGTCTGTGTAGCTGTATGTTGTGCCGAGATGTGCGAATGGAAACTTGTTGTTATAACCTGCATCATTGGGTAAAGCCACAGTACTGACAGTTTTAGTCGTCAGGTTGAACTGACAGACAGAATATATGTTGTAACAGTTATAGTAGAGAGCATTGCCATACATGACCATGTTTGGACCCTGAATCGTATTTGTTGTAGGATTTGAGCTTGATATATATGTGTCAGTTGGTACTATACCTAATATAAAAGTACTGAGACTACTATACTGTCGAATGAAGTTCCCAAATACATTACTACTTGACAGTACCACCAGCCAGTATTTGTTCTCGTCTCCTGGAGCAGGATTTGCATCTCGACCCCAAGCACCAAAAGTGTAGGACGTTCCATATACAGTGAGCGAGTATGTTTTAGGTCCAGAGACATTCACCAAGTGACCCTGACCACAGTGACCTACAAAGCACGAAAAAAAAAGTAAGACGGACAGTGTAACACTTTAGCTGTGGAAGTCAGCTAAAGTATACAGTATACATACATATGAGTATACAGTATACATACCTGGGACAAGTGTAGGGGGTGGTGATGTACTGTTGAGCACATTTTTGCACCGTTCTAGGTCTCTCTTAATACGCTGGTTCTCACGCTGTTTCACCATTACCTGTGTGTGGTCAAACTTTTCCAGTTCCTCCATAGTTTCCTCCATATCCTGAAGCTGTGTGAATAATAGATTAAATAGGAATTAGCAAAGTACAGATAATTCACAAAAATATGTAAAGATTTTTGTGGCATGATGACATACATAAACATGTGTACATATAGAAAAGCACATTGTACATTCTTATACTGCATAAAAGAATACAAAAAGTTTAATCAAATAAAAATGTTTGTTAAATCAAAATATTAACATTATGTGAATCTTATGATTCTTACCGTTTTGCAATTAAAATAAATACTTATAATGTATATATGTATACATTATGTATATAGGCATACACAATACACATAACACAAATGAAAAACTGCTATGCTGTGCATAAATTCACCTCTGCTGCAGTCTCTACACTGAGCTGCTGGTAGTTGTTGGTTGTTTTGTTGAGTTTGTCCAGAAGGTCTTGAATCTCTGCTAACTCTAATTCAATAATGCGCAGAGATACAGCTGCATACAGATTTCCGTTGTCTTCTTTTTCCAGCATGGACACATTGTCCACAAGCTGCCAGATGCGGTGTTGTAGACCCAACACAAGCCGGTCAATCTCCGTCATCTGCACACATTTGAAAAGGAAACTATTTGTTTAAATTACAGATTGTAAAACCAAAACTAAGAAAAGTCCAATTTTTCATACAAGCCTGATTTAGAATCATAAACAGAACAATACTATGACTATTGTGTGTACCTTTTCTGATGTGATGTTTCCAGTGCATTGTGAAGCAGTGAGCTCAATGTTGTCAAGTTTATTCTCAGGGAAATCAGGATCTGAATATTGTAGGTCACACACACAGTCCTTCCCTCTCACCGACTGTGAAGATGAAAAAACAGGACTTAATTAAATCCAGTGAACGTGGAAAATAACGCCAAAATATTATGCAAGTGTCAAATATTTTTTGTAAATTCTGTTTATAGAAGGATAAATAAATATTACCTGTGATAACATGAGAGGAATGCAGACCAGCAAAATTAAGACGTTTGACTGACTCATGTTTGATATGAGAATGATTTAGATCCTGTAGTCTTGAAAATAAAGGTCCGGTTTGCGTGACAGAAGCAGAGCTTTAAAGTAGAGCCCCAGGATTGGTCAACAAAAGTTATTGCTGACATGAGTAGAATTACGAAATGGGGAAGATGATCACCTGATCGTATTCTCTAAATGAGATTGCAAAAAAGCTTTGCTCAGCTAAGATTTTCATGTAGATAGATTTGTAGATATTGACATAATGTGGAATACTAGGTTTTGTTGACATGAGTTGGATGACAAATTTGTTTTCCATTTGATCCAAATAAGTTAAACTTGCTTTCATTGCTAAACTGGACTGATTTTCTTCAGTTCTCTGTTCACACAACATACTCCTCAGTATACTGATGTATACTCCAGATGTCCATATGCCAAACATCTGATGTATACAGCAGTGCGACCAAGTGAGAGATGCATAAAGAGCACATCGCTCTCGTAAATGTGCCCCCTGTACTGACACTGAGGAGAAGAAACTGTTGAATAAAGTAATTTTTTTATTTATGTGCATTTTATATATATCACAACTGTCAGTATTCGTCCGCGTCATCGTTTGTTGTTGTCACGTGCCTTTGTCTTCCTCCCGCCACTGTCAATGTTAATATGTTCCACCTGTGTTCATCCCTTCTGTGTCATCAGTGTAATCAATCCTTCATCCATATATACCCTTTCATCTGTGTCCATTGTGGTCTGGTATTTTGAATCGTGTGGGTCTCGTCCTGTGTCGTCCTGTCTTCCCGCATCCAGTATATGTTCCCGTAAGTGTTTAATAAACCCGTTTTGTAATGTATCTCCTTCTCCGTCTCGTTCTGTCACCATCCGCCACTAAGGCGTTACATAATACCGGACCCAAAGTTAGCGGCGTGCATTCCCCAGATTTTCTTTTTATAGTCTTTTTGCCCCTCAGTGTTTTATTTTCTTTCCTTCGTGTTTTCCTGGTCCCCACCCACCTTCCCGTTCGTCATCACCGCCTGCTGGAGCAGGGGGAGAGCAGCCCTGAGGACCATGATCGAGTGACTGCCAACAGCTTTCCGGGCGACGTGCTCTGCACGCCCATCACCTTTAGCAGAGCACGATCGCCCGAAGATGGTCCTCGGGGCAACATCACCGCAATTATGGAGTGGACACTGGCGAGTAAAATATTTTCACTCACCGCCTTTCTGGAGGAAGATCTCGTCAGTGCCACTCCAGACCCAGTGACCAGCCAAGCATCACCATCCACCTGCAGGGAGCGCTTGCCAGAGCCCACCGCAGATGGAGAGCCAACCCCAGCCGATGAGCTATTGCCCCCTAGAGCGACGGAGCGGAATCGAGCTGAGATGGAGGAGCTTAAACACCCGTCTGACCAGGTGCGAGAGCCGGCAACACCGCCAAGAGGGGGAGTCCTGGCGGATACCCGCGACAGCAGCGAGAGTCCCGCCCACCCCCCCTATGCAGATGGACAGCGGCTGGACACTGGGAGGCTACTCATTGGCTTCTGGGGCTTTATTTTTAATCTTCCGCTGCGTTTAGGCAGCAATATCCGTCCGCTGCATTTAGGCAGCAATATCCGTCCGCTGTATTTAGGCAGCAACCAACTGTTTCCGTACAGTTTTTTTTTTTAATCTTCCTTCTCCGGAAAAGCCTCAGCTCCAGGGTCATGAGTAGCTTCCCACGGTCCCCCAGAACTGCAGCCAGTCATCCAGCTCCAGCACTGCTGCAGTCAGCCAGCCCCCCAGCTCTCGCTCCAGCTCCGGAAATGGAGCTCGCTTGTGGGCGCGACCTGTCTGCGTCACCCTCTGGAGGGTGTCGCCCAGCGTCAGCTCCTACGGCCTTCGAGCTGCGGGCTCCACCTCGGCCCTTCGACCCTAGGGCTCCGCGTTGGCTCACTCCTCCTTCGTCTTCGTCGTGGGCCGTCCGCCCACCAGCTCCGCCAGGCTCCCTCGTCCCTCCGGCTCCACCTTGGTCAGTCGTCGCCCTTCCTTCGCCTCTGGACTCCACTCTTCCGGCTGCACCTCATCGCACCGTCCTACCGGCAGCGTTGAGCTCCTCCATCCCTCCAGCTACGCCTTGGTCCTCTGTCGCTCTGGCTACGCCGCGGGCTTCCGGAACCCCGCCGTCGCCTTGCTCGGGTGAGCCGCCTGCTTCGCCTGGCCCTCAGAGACCTCGGCGTCACCTTCGCCCTACGGCTCTCCGTCACTTCCTTGGGCTCCACCGCCATCAGCGGCGTCTCCCTCGGTCGGCCCCCTGGAGTCAGCAGCCACTCCTCCTCCATGGATCCTCCCGTCCTCGACTCCGCCCGGGCCGTCCTTCTGGCTGTGTCCTGGGTCCTCCTGCTCCGGTTCCCTTCCTGTGTCTCCCTCAGACTCCTCCCTTGTATCCTCCCCTTCTACCCTCCTTCATTTTGTTGTTTCCCGTTGAAGGCGCGAGGACGCGCCTTCAAAAAGGGGGGGGTACTGTCAGTGTTCGTCCGCGTCATCGTTTGTTGTTGTCACGTGCCTTTGTCTTCCTCCCGCCACTGTCAATGTTAATATGTTCCACCTGTGTTCATCCCTTCTGTGTCATCAGTGTAATCAATCCTTCATTCATATATACCCTTTCGTCTGTGTCCATTGTGGTCCAGTATTTTGAATCGTGTGGGTCTCGTCCTGTGTCGTCCTGTCTTCCCGCATCCAGTATATGTTCCCGTAAGTGTTTAATAAACCTGTTTTGTAATGTATCTCCTTCTCCGTCTCGTTCTGTCACCATGCGCCACTAAGGCGTTACAACAACATGTTATTATTACAATTAAAACACTGAAGACATTTTTTTTTGGACTTTAAACAAGTCGGGACAGTTATTATCTATGGGTGATGAGGGTGGTCTCAGATTTCATCTGACATATTTTAATTTGTGTTCCAAAGATGAACTAAGGACTCCAGGGTATGAAGTTTAAACTAACCCTTTAAGAAAATAACCATCAAGTGCCAGATTAAAATCAATTAACTGAGGAATCTGAAAGTGTTCTCTAATTTTGATCAGTGTTCTTTTTCCTGTGTTGGGGAAAGTAATGTATTACAATATTGAGTTACTCCCAAAAAAGTAACTAGTTGCGTTTTATGGTAACTTGTTTCATTACTTTTTTCTTACCAGGCTGAGGCTTGATCTCTTGCAGAACTTGCAAGGTTTTTTTTCTTAATAGAGGAGCTCAGCAATTCACAGCGCAGAGCTATACATGCTGTATATACAGAATAACGATAGTTTTAATCAATGTGTTTGCTCCTTTTTGTTTTATTATTTAAGTAAAATCACTGCCCATTGAGACAATTGCTCTTTGCTTTTCTTTTTGATGCGTTCAAAATAACAAGAATACTTCCATCGCAGAAATCTAGGGCTCTGGCCTACCATCTTCATTTCTCTCTGTTCCCTGTGGGGTGCGCATTCTCTCGTTGAGTATGTGATTCAGCGTAACTATGTTAACTTTAATTCAGCAATTTATAATTGCTTTTTATAAAAGCGAATTAATAAAACTAAAAAGAAACGAATATTATTACTTAATTTTTTTTAAGTAATGCATTAATTTACTTAGAAAAGTATTTTTAGGTAACTTGCTTTACTTGTAATGCGTTACCCCAACACTGTCTTTTTCAAACATCTCATTTAAGTTTTAAATATTGTGCTTCAGAATATATATAACTCTTGAAATATGCTTACAAACTGCTTTTTTTCTAAGATGCATGTTCTATAGCTTGTTTATCAAAGTGCAGATGTCAGCTTGAACCTCATAATGAACTGTGGTTATAAGATTTTGGGGGAACTTGTGGTTGAATATTTCCCATGTTTCTCAACTAAATTTCTTCCTGCATTTCTGAAATAAGCAATAAGTGCAGTTTTCACATCCTTTTCATTAGCCCCTGGAAAATTCATATTTGCATAACTAAAATTGCTACATCTCAGTGTTTGTGTGGACATTTAAAGCTGATCACTAGTCTTCCAACACATTCGGTCATCATGTTCGTCTACCTGCTGCTCCTCACGGTCATCGTAAGTTTTCTCTTTGTCTTGAATCAGCTCACAAGTGTCAAAAAGTTTGATAGAATTCCTGAAAAATAGTTATTATGAGATAACTAATGCATGATACAATAATCAGATATTATGTTTTCTACATAAGGTGACTGTCAAGGCTGAGAGAGTTCCAGGTCTACAGAAGACTGATTCATGTTTGTGTAAATTAAACAGCTCAATCTGGACTTTCCCTGCTGTTCAGTTCATGGAAGTCACAAGACAAGTGCAGGTCTGTGAGGAGATCTTAGATGAGTTTGAGGAGAAGGTAAGGAATCTGTTTAGTGTCTTATAGCAGTTGCATTCAGTAAGATTAAGAAGGTGACATCAGTTAACTATCTTCCAGATACGGACCACAAATGTTAAACTGCCAATGATGGAAGCCACTCTTCAGAACATCACAGCACGTCTGAAAGCATTTGATTACCTTTATAAAAGTGGACTCTACAGCGCTCTACACCTTCGCCAGCTGAACCAGGAGCTTGAAGTAATCCATCAATCCGTCAGTGAAACACACATGCAGAACCCCAACAAAGAGACGCATGACCTGCTCAGTGAGGTAGATATCTCAAACAAATTTCAGTCTTTGACAGAACTACCTAAAATTAAAAATATATATACAATGTTAGCCATTGACTTCATTCATATCAGTATTATTTACCTACTATGGATGTCAATAGTTAGCGGTTACCAACCTTTTTCAAAATATCGAAGAAGGAAACTCAAAAGTGTTGAAACTCACTGTGATTAAATGCATTTTTGGGTGAACTGTCACTTTCATATAAATAATAGTAAAAGGCGACAACAGTTTAATAAGAGCATCTGTTGTTTTTAGTTAAATAAGACAAAACATGATGTCCAGAAGATGTACAAAGATGATTTCTTCAACTTGGAGACCATGAAGAAGAGGTTACGTGACCTCAACAATCGCGCACAGACTTCCAAGACCATACCAAATGATTTCAGAAGTAAGTGCATTACTAATGACTATTTCTTGAAGTAGTTAATATTAGGTCATTCTAAACTCTAGGTAAACAAAATCACTGTATTTGACAAGTGGTTAACATTTAATCATGATTAAATGTATTTATACGCTGATATTCACACTAGTTTTGTAACTTAACTTGTAAATAAATAACAAGTGTGAAACATTCCTGCTGGGTTTAGAGTAGCTATTTTCACACTGCACATGGGTTGCCGTCATTCTAAACCTTACTTTTAGCCATGGGTAAAAGAATGTTTCACAAATCTGTTTTCAGACCGCCAAAAATAATCAGCATTTGAGGGGGAAAATTACAAATATTGACAAGCCAGTTGGAGTGAATTAAGACTATTTCATTCTAACCTTTATAATTCAGGAAAGCAACGTCTTGGCTTTCTTTAGCCTTCATGTTGATAGGTTTTGACACTTACAAATTACATTAAAATGTGTTGCTAAAATTGCTTGCAGGTACTTGTCATCAGCGCATCATGACCAGAATAAGTTCTCCAGTTGTCACCAAGCTTAATTCCATCAGCAAGTCCTACATTTCTGGTGCCTGGGGCCGCGATGCTCTACTTTCTGATAAACAGCGTTATTGGGAACACTGTCTAGTTAGTGGACACAAGCATGGCCACACCATTAGAATGTACAACTCATATGAAGACTTCATGGGTAACAAGAACTACAAGGATGAACCGATTGCACCGTCTTACAGTGATAAGAATGCTGTTCAGGGTTCTGGCACTATACTGTATGACAATACTGTATTTTACCAATGCTACAGCACCGCTGAAATCTGCAGCTTCAATATTACAACAAAAGCAACCAAGCGTATGAAACTAGATGGTGCTGGAATTGATAACAAGTTCCCTTTCTGCTACTACAGCTGTCGTGATTGGACAGACATCGACCTGGAGGCTGACAGAGACGCCGTGTGGGTGATTTACACCACCGTGGAGAATCATGGGAACATAGTTTTGAGTCGCTTAGACCCTGTGGAGCTCAATATCACACATACATTTAAGACGCATATCTTTAAAAAATCAGTCAGCAGCACGTTTATGGTGTGTGGGGTCCTTTATGCAACACGTTATGTTAATACTTATCAAGAGGAAGTGTTTTATGCTTTCGATACAACCACTGGTCAAGAGATAAACTCTCTTTCTTTGCCTTTCGAGAAGGTTTCTGCTGGAATAGCCAATCTGAACTACAATCCTGCTGATGACAGATTGTACTTGTACAATGATGCCTATCTGTTAGCATACGACACCTTCTTCTGAGAGTGAATCAAGCGCAGCTTCCCAATTAAATGTGTGTGGTGTGTTTCAAATTCAAAACTGGTTCTTTGTATTTTTCAAAGCTGGTCCAGAGACGTTTACTACAAGAAACCAAAGAGACATTCACACTCACATGACATTCAAAAACTGAGACAGAGTTAAAAATAAACATAGAAACAAAAGCAAAAATCTAAGAATGGATATCAACCAATTAACAGTTGTCCTCTTAAAGCCTGCAATAAAAGGTACAAAAGTTACAATGAACACAATACATCAGACAAGCCTAAAAAAAATCTGATTAAAATAAACAGAAAGTAGCTGTTTCCTCAACAACCTTCAGCGCCCTCTGGTGTTTGGATGAAAGGTTGTTTGGACTGTCCTGTTTCTTGCTCTTGTGTTTCTGGATTTAAATGTTCCTGGTCATCTGGAAAATAAAAAAAGAAGTCATGTATATTGACGACATTTTATGCTTCATGTCTGTTCTTTAACCTCAACTTTTCATTTACTACAAGATGACAAGCATATACAAAGTATTATATTAAATGAGTCATGATCAAACGCAGTAAAACAGCCAACGATCAAACACTTGTGACTGCAGGCCATTGGTTACTTTTTGCAAACAACCTACAGGCATGAAAATACATTGCATTAAACTCTGTGTACTTTCCCTTTATGTTGTACCTCTTACTTCAATGAATGTCTTTTTAGTTTTACTGGAGTGACTGGCCATGTGGACCTCTTTATACAGTGAATTTAGTGCACTCATTATTGTGCCGCTTTTGCTCTGTTTTTATAGACTGGATCGATTTTATAGGTTTTTCTTCATTCCTCATGGTTGAGGCAGTACAGCTTTATGACTCATTATGATGCTGCTCTATGAGTCACAGGCTAGAAATCAACTGGCTCTTATAATTGGAGGTACGGGCAGAAGTCAGTCTGAGCCTGTTATTGGTCAGGAGCTTCCAAAGGATGTCATGACTGTCACAGTTGATATGTGTTTTTTGCAGCACTGAAAAGAAATGTGAATAGCCATTGCTAGATCTAATAAAAATACTCACCTAAGTCTGAGGCAGTATTGTCCAACAGCTTCTGTGCATTCTTCAGCCTGTACATCAAAAACCTGTTTTCTGCAGTAAAATAATCATTCATTTATTAGTGGTTTAGATTATTTTTTGCACATACACAGCTATCTGTATTTTAATGCGCAGACTATCTAAAAATACTAATAAAAAATTTCTTTAAATTAACAGAAATTCACAATTATTTCACTATTATTAATTTTCAATATTAACTATTACCTGCCTTAGAATAAACAGTTAAATAATAATAAATAAGAGAAAATTGAGATACAAATTAAGCATTATTATTAACAAAAAAACTCAAACAAATAATAATAGTATTAAATAGAATAAACACACTAAAATATAATTAGGAAAAAAGAAACTGGACAATGGAATGAATCATGCCCAATAATTAATAATAATAAATGACAAATGCCTAGTTTTTTTTTTCGTGTAAAGCTTGCAGACAGATATAAACGTAATGGATTTGCACCTGTAGAAACATACCTACATCATGCCGTTTTCGTTTTTCATGTTCCAGTCTGAGGTTAAGACAATCCGCTTCTTCACGTAGTGTTTCAAGCTAAAAAGCCATGGAAGTGCAATAGTACAAACACACACACACACACAGGATACATAAACAACTAAACATAGAAACAGTGACTATCCATAATATACAACACCAAACTGACAGCTATTAATTAGTAAGATGATTATAAAATCTCTTATACTACAGGGATGTTGAATGCTAGATTATGATTGGCTGATGAGAGTTCTAAAGAGTGCAGTTATTTTCAAATAAATGCACAGTTAAAGTAGTTCCAGCCAGGTTTGGACTGAATTACAGTTTCATGTCACTACACGGAATGATTTCAGCAATTTTTACAGCCTACAACTGTCAAAAATCAAATCAAAACAAAACGGAAGGTTTTGGATGACATGCATAAGAAACTAGTACTAGACATAAGCGGTGTCTCATTTGTGAGTCTGCATCCTCTGATGATGCATACGAAGGACACTGCATCATCATGTCGCGATGAAGACTGTATCGTTTCCAAAAAATTCGAAGGCTCCTTCAAATGCAGCCTCCAAATGCGTCCTTCCTTTCCCAGGTTATGAAGGATACAACTGGTGGATCCTTTGCGACCTTGAACATGCCAGGATTCATTGCGCGCTGATAATGGCAGGACGTTTTAAAAGAAAACTCCAGATTACAGTTTTAAACTTATGATTTAGGTTTTATTTTACTTGGATATCTAAACACGTAAAAAAAAAATGTCTGAAATGTCTTACTAAAAAGTGATTTTATAGACAGTTTACGTTTTTATGTCTACATGTATGGATGATAAGAAAAATATATTTAGTTTTTGTAAACCTTGTTTTGCCTTCAGATCACTTACAATAAGTTTTAAAATCACTTTGAGAAAAAGACATTACAAATTTCATCACCACTTATTAACGGCAGCTGTTACGGTTGCAAGTTGATAAAATCCGTCTTCTGTAGGCTAGATTGGCTCAATTCAAAATGCTCGGTTCGGCCTGTGTGGACTTCGAAGGACTCATCTTGGAAGTCTACATCCTTCAGATGATGCAGCCTCTGAAATGAGACGCAGCTATAGAAGCTGTTTGAGCACATATGAACAATGATTGTAGGTGTGGTAACCGTAGTATAAGCAGAATAACTGACTCCGGTCTATTCATTTATAAAAAAAACAATGCGCACTCGAGATGTAACATCGCCACCTCGGGTGTACATTAATTTTCGAATAATTCAGCAACCCATCATCAGTTGTTTCTTACACATGACAATGCAATATCACCTGTTGGCGTAGGATCTTGACCTCTTTGAGAAGCCTGGTCACACACACCATCTGTTGCTGATATGCACAGAGAGCCTGTGACCTCCTAATAAACAGAAACGGCATTAATCTTACAATCAGAAGTAATCTAATACATTTTAGATTATTACTAGTTGTGCTCAATAACAGCATTGGTTCGGTTTAGTGTTTGGATGAACAGAGTAATAGCCCACAACACCCTAACAAACACATAGTGACCATTTAGCGAAATGGAAACTCACGCCGTTTTCAACTCTATCTCCACCTCTTGTAAACTCAGGGAGAAATCGGGATCTCTCATCGTGAGGTCTAAAGGGAAAGGTGTGGAGTGAAAACAGGAGGTTGTAGTGTGTTAATGAGCATGTGTGTGTGAGTGTGTGTGTGTATAGGCCTTACCTGTGGTAAAGGGTGGCAGGTAACTCATCATAATACTGTTGGTCCATTCATCTTTCAGCTCTCTGTATAGTTTGCCCAAACAAAATGGTAATAGCTTGTTTAAAAGCATATTATACAGTACCATATTGTTTTGAAATGTACAAAAACACTGCTGAATTATTATTTTGTTATCAGTGTTATTTTTAAATTAATTAAAACATATTTTAATATGTATTAATACATTGAAGAAGCTTTTATAGTGATATTTAGGCTTTGTATTTATATTTTAGTAATTGTCACTTTTATTAGTTGTTTTTAAATATTTCTATTTAGATTTTAGATTTCTATATTATTGTTTTCTTTGTTTTACATCACTACATCAGATTGACATACTGTATATTACGTCATCAATTTTGCATCACTACCAAAAACTTTTATTTTTACACTGTGTATAATTATTTCATTATTGCTGTTTTAAGTACAATTGTAATACATTTCAGTAGTTCTGTATTGAAAGTATGAAATGTATATGAAAGTAGTTCATTATTTATGAATATGTATATATGTAAGGTATAAACTCTAAAGGCAAGAGTCATGTCTACGGCAACGTGATTTGTGTATCAAGACAATAAATTGAGTGTGATTTTATCATTTACATTTAAACTCCAACATATGTGTAACAGCACAGCATGCATAATGGGATGGCATTGTCAGTACTTGAACATGTCGTTGAGCATGAGGTCGTCAGTGAACCCGTTGCTTTTGAAGAATGCTGTTGTATCAGTGTCAGAGTGGGCAACAAGTGTGTCATACTGTCCTACTACAGACTGAGACTTCAGAAGCTGAAACAAAGTGGATGAAACAAAAACAGTCAAACTGAAGCATTCAGTTATATATATAAACAAAATAGCAGTATTATGTGCAAACAGCAGAGGTCAGTGTTCATGAAAAAATTCTAACTACCAGGTTGTGTTCATGAATATGCACCTTAAAGGGATAGTTCACCCAAAAAAAACATTCTGTCATTTACTCGTCCTTTACTTCTTTCAAACCTGTTTGAGATTCCAATGAACACAAAAGACTTTTGAACGAATGTTGGTAACCACTGACTTATAATATCCATAATATGTATATGGATGTCAATGGTTACCGGTTTCCAACATTTTGGAAATATTGTCCTAGGTGTTCAACAGAAAAAAGAAACTCATAAGGGTTTATAACCAGGGTAAGTGAATTGTGAATAAATTAAAAATTTTTGGTGAACTGTCCCTTTCAGAAATTTGTAAAGCCAGTGAAGCAATGACAGTGTCAATTAGTACAGGAGTTTGAGGAATTGAGTCATTTTTGTTTTTGTTTACCTCTACAATGTAGCTGGCAATCCCCTGGTGCCGGTAGTTTTTCCTAACAGCCAAAAGAGACAGCTGTAGCACTTTGTTTCCTGTAAACCTACAATATCACAAACAGAAACACAAGACTCTATATCATTGTCTTCATTAGATCAGCATATTGCTTGCTTAAATTCGCATTACATTAGAAATGCACAATATTGGATTTTTGCTGAAATCCAATAAGGTGATTTTTTTTTTTCAATAATTTCAGCTGAATTATTTTGTTTTATTTAAACCAAAAAGTGTTTGCTATTGGGCCTTACGGTGGCGCAGTGGTTAGCACGTTCCCCTCACAGCAAGAAGTCGCTGGTTCGAGCCTCGGCTGGGTCAGTTGGTGTTTCTGTGTGGAGTTTGCATGTTCTCCCCGTGTTGGCATGGGTTTCCTCCGGGTGCTCCGGTTTCCCCCATAAGTCCAAAGACATGCGGTATAGGTAAATTGGGTAAGCTAAATTGTCCTTAGTGTATGTATGTATGTGTGTGAATGAGAGTGTGTGGATGTTTCCCAGTGATGGGTTGCAGCTGGAAGGGCATCCGCTGCATAAAACATATGCTGGATAAGTTGGCGGTTCATTCCGCTGTGGCGACCCCAGATTAATAAAGGGACTAAGCCGAAATGAAAATGAATGAATGAATGAGTGTTTGCTATTTTCATTCCCTGTAAGCTGGTCCTTCTTACCATTAAATCAAATAAGACTTGTGCTTTTCTGACACCAATATATGCCAGTAATTCCTAAACAGATCTAACTTAATTTTTTAAATTTTACTTTAAAACTTAATGTAAATTCAATTATTACTATTATGAAACCAGTTTTGTTAGCACCTGAGCAAATCAAATTTCTTAGCGTTCAGGCACCATGCGAAGACTGCTTGGGAATGATACTGTAAAGAAAAAGGATTAACAGAGCAGATACTGAATGAAGCTGTGTTTCACTGGTGGCAGAATCCATTGCATATCATGTCCTTCAAATGTTGTCCTGCAGTCTTTGCTCTGGGTTCTGTCTCTGTTATTCCAGCCTCTGCATCCTCTGATTACAATTATAGCAGGCGTAAAGGAGATTGGCGTCATGAAATACGGATATGTGGAATAGCTGTTTTAAACTAATTAGAGCTTATGCAACAAAAGTAACAGGAAAAGTTACTTATGATTTTTTTAAGCTGATTTGAAAGATTTTATTTTAATTGCAAGTTTAGTGAGCAGTATTTGAGATTTCAGGATTACCCCATTCATTAAAATAGGACTTGGTCTTTGATGTAAAGCTTGGAGGCGTTGGAAATATGACCACCACCCACTCATTTAAATCGCAATACAGTCAAATATTCACTTCAAAAATGAGCAGACTGCTGATCTTACAGCTAGCACTCTGTACAGACAATCAAGTAATTGCAGGCTCATACACATCTTCTTAACCACAAGAAAATAGGTCTGATTCTGAGCTGATTTCCTCAGTGTCAGTATAGGGGGCACATTCACCAGGGCTCTTTATGTTTATGTTCTTCCTCTGATGTGCCTGTGCTTTATTTCAAACAGAGGAATTCCCGCACAGGCACCCAGGGTATAAATCAGTGTATAGTGCTCATGAACGCGCACCCTATACTGACACTGAGAAGTAAAAAATACTGATTAAAGTTGTTATTTTTGTTTTATGAGCACATAAAATGATTCTTATAACTTAATAATATTCTCATTGAACCACTGAAGGAATTCAATACCTCACAAAAGTCTTGTCACCTATCCTATCCAACAACAAATAATAACTTGACTTCTAGTTGATCATTTGGTATCAGACGTGGCGTATATGAAAAGCAAAGGCCTCTAGATTACGCTTATTTTACCAAAATAAAATATGATCATGCCTTGATTTTTAATTATTTAATTAGGGCAGTAAGGTCTGACTTTGCTGAGACAAATGTCTTTTCACTTAACAGAAATAATGTACAGTATAGAATATAAAAGAAGATTTTGAAGATCGTTTTTTTTTTTTATGTTTTAGTGTGTTATTATCACTATAATTATCTATAATTAGTATTATCAGTATAATTTTGCATACCGTGCTGATGTTTACATTTTAAACAGTTGTGTTCTTTTTCAATAACATTGTGCATCCCTACATTGCATTTCTAAAATACATCCAGAATGACTCTTCAGTACGAGTTTGTGTGTGTGTGGCAGACATTCGAGGTTAAACCAAACCACGGGCCATGTGGAAGCCATTGGCACAAATACAGAGTGCAGAAGAGGGAAAGGAGAAGCAGAGGAAGCCATAGTCTCTCATTGAGGGGTAATAACAGCCCACAGCCAGCAGGGCAGGGCAGGTTTCACCGCTCCTCAGCCCCTCTGGCCTGGAAATAGACTCAGGGTGGAGCGACGCCATTCAGTGGGATCTCATAATGACAAGGCTTGTTTCAGTTTGATGATATAAATAAAGTCTTTTTGGAAATCCTGGAAGGAATCCACTCGTAAAGGGCTGAAATGCTGACTGAGGCTACAGGGGAAGGACAGTCGGGCGCTTGTTCTTGTTTGACTTGTGGATTGTAGGTGGAACAGACGAGTTTGCATGGAAATATGTTAGATTCCTTTTAATGGATAAGGCTGGGGGAAAGTAAAAAGGCTGCCACAATATATTTGGAAAACTGATGCATTTCATCACAACCAAGGGCTTTTATTTTATGTAAAATGTATTAGAATAGATTATAATTACATAATATATAATAATAGAGTTAAAATGTCTTGTTTATTGTGAAAATCAATAACTTTGTTATATATATATAAAAAAAGAATTATTAAATTAAACCATTTAAATTCCAATTAAATTCCATTTTATATTCAAATGTATAAATTGTATTTTTGATAATAAATATTTTACTTTGATGAATTGTACTAAATCATAATTTTATGTAAAAATAAGCCACAACTTTAATTGAATATATTAAAACAATTAATTAATAATTATGTAATTACATAAAATGCTAAATTAATATTTTAAATAAATATATAATTTATAAATATAAAGCTCTATATTATATTAAATTTACATTAAATTGTTATGAATTTGAAATATATTAATAAAGTCCATAATTATACATATAAAATAAAGAAATTTAATAAAATATTAAGAATTATGTAAACTACCAACAGCATATTAAATACTACCTTATATTAAATTGTTAATCCCAAAGTGTCATTATGAAAATAAATTACTTTTCATCCTTTAAATGTCAATGTTCCCTGTAGAAAGCAACAACCAAGAAAGTTAGCTAAACATACATTTTGTGTATTATCGATTGTCTTCAAAACTTTCCTCTTTATTGCAAAAATAGATTATAAATGTAACTGACCAAGACTTATGCCCTATGAAGTTACAAGATACAGAAGTAAAGTATCTTATTTGAAAGCATTAGTGTTTTCTTTCACAGAATAGTATTATATGTTTCTTTCACAGCTGTTTGATTGAATCAGTGTTTGTACTTTGCTTACAGTGTCTTGAGTTCATAGCAAGCAGCAGCAACAATCAGAGATTCCACTCCAACGGCAGATGGTGGGATCTTTCCATCTTCTCCACGTATTTCTCTTCTTCCTTTTCTATTCCTCGCTCCGTCCACAAGCTCCTGCAGGCCTTCTTTAAACTGCTCCCAAGACCATCTAAAAAAAGAACAGGTTCGTACATACTTTGCATGCACTTTTGCTTTTTTGTTTTTTAATTATTGGAACAGTTACTAGAAGACTTAACTGAATCGGGGCAGCAATTTAGTACAGTTTTTAAAAGAATGTTCTGTCAAACCATGCACAAACATTTTCACTCTAATTAACCATAATAGGATACATTTGTCCCTGAAATGGTTGTACTGGCATGGAATAATACTTATATGATTATAATATTTGGAGATAATTATATTTACTTTGAAATTGATTAAGAAATTACGTCTTGTTCATTATGGAAATAAGCAATTTATTAAGGTATGTTAAAATTTTATCATTTAATTTTAATTCATATAATTACTTATTAATATATATTAAACTGACTTTTATATTTATTTATGTTTAAATTGTCTTGATTTTATAAAATAAATAATATTAATAATAATAAATTAAATCAAGTAAAACTGTTGTTTTTTACTTTCAGAAGTCATAAATCAAAATTGAGATTTTTTCCTTAAAACAAGCAAAATAATCTGCCAAAGGGTGAATTCAAATAATCTTGTTTTTGGTTTGAAATTGTTATATTTGGACTAATAATTTTTGCAATTTTTTAAACTCTCTTGAAATGCTAACAGTCACACATGAAAAATTATAAAATTTAACTCTGTTGTGGTTAAACTCTACAAATCGCATGCGTTCTGTGTCTCCTGGTCAAGTATAATTAAGACTCAACATTGTAGATCCAGCAATGTGACTATTGTGGATGTGCACATTGCAATAACATTGCTAAAACAATATTTTGTGCAGCCCTAAATTACATAATAAAATAAACTACATATTAGTTTCAATCCATAGAGAAAACAAGTTACTATAATGAAATGTATTTATATAAAATATATGATTAAATACACAATTTAAATATATAACATATTTAAATATAAGGTAGAACAGAATTAAATGGATTCCTATTGATAGGACTGGATTTTGTCAATGAAAATTCATGTTTTGTGCAGATGTGGCCACACTTTTTAAGCCCAAGGCATTCTTCAGTTTTTATGCATACACAAGGTAAGTGTGCGATGACTGTGTTGCAAATGTCAACACCAGAATATTTTGCACATACTGTATGCTCACTATCTGACTTTTTGCAACCTCAATAGTTGTTTTTGTATGTTCTATTGTTTTGTTATGAGACAAAACAACAACAACATACTACTGAAGACAACAAAAATCATCATGCATGTGTGAGACAATTAAAAGATATGTCATTTTGTTTCATAACTTTAAAAGAGATAAATCTGTAGTATACTTGCTGTGTGCTCGACTACAAAAGGTATAGTATGTATTCTTGAAGTAAACTTTAGACTTTAGAGATAGTCTTTAGAAAACTGACCTGCTACTTGTTCCCTCTGCTAACATCTCCTCTGAACTTTCCTCCTCTGAACTTTCCTCAGAGTCACTGTATAGCTCAGAAAGCAGCTTATGTGTGGGATCCACACTGTTAGATGTTTTACAGGGCACTGGGCTTAGTGTTGCCCCCTGTTTTCTGAATGGTCTTGCACTATATTCCACTAAAACATCTGTAAAGAAAAACCCCAATAATACAGCCTGATGAATTCAAGTTGGATTTTCTGTCTCTAGCATATTTTATGCTCTTTTGCCCAAACAAGGTAAATTACATACCATCATGGTCTCGTGTCAAAATGATAGTATGTACCCCAGGGTAATGCACTGTAGCGTGAATATCTTTAGGGCCGACATCAGGCAAGGACATGTCCAATAAAGCCACCACAGCACGTGCAACATCCTCGTTCTTTATCTGAAAGAACCAGAGACCTCTAAACACACATAATTGAACAAATGACATGAGATCAAAATTAGAGAACCTACAATTTCCTAAATGTCTAGATCACAGATTAGTCATGTTTGAAGATAAGCTAACGGCAGTAAAATAGCAGTTTCTTTGCATATTTTATGAGTTAACTATGTTCTGAAGCACTATATTACATGAACTAAATGATGTATGAGACCCTGCACCACAAAACCAATCATAAGTGTCATTTTCTCTTAGATAGGGTTTGTTACGGAGGATAGGACTTGTTTGAGACACAACTATTTGTGAAAATAATTGCCTTTAAAGTTGTACAAATTAAGTTCTTAGTGATGCACGTTACTAATCTAAAATTGAGTTTTGACATATATACAATCGGAAATGTACTAAATGTTTTCATGTAAGACTTGACTAAAGACTTTTTAGATAACTTGCCGGAATCAGTGTAGCAATTTTGTAAAAGATTTTAAAGAATGTTCTGTCAAACCATGCACAAACATTGTCGCACACATTTGTCCCTGATATGGTTGTGCTGGCATAGAATAATTCTTCTATTATTATAATATTTGGAGATAATTATGTATTTTGAAATTTATCAAAAAATGACATCTTGTTCATTATAGAAATAAGTAATATTTTGAGGTATAATAATAATTTAATTATTCATATATTTAGCTGTCTTTTTACATTCAATTATGTAAAAAAACAGGTTATAATATACATGATTAAATGATATGTATTAAAATATACATGTATTTAATATGATTAAATATGATATGTATTAAAATATACAAAAATATGGCTCATTCGCACAATCAGACTCGGCTACGCGATTCAGTTCGCCAAACGACCTCCCAAGTTCACGGGTGTGTATTTCACCAGGGTCAGCCCTGTGTCCACCCCTGTCTTGCACGAGGAGAAAGGATGCACAAGGCTGTCCTCCTGGCAAAGGATGCAATCGAGATGAGGAGCGGGTTTAACAGCCCGTACTTTATCGTGCCCAAAAAGACAGAGTGACTGTCACTCCGCTGTGTCGCCACGCCCTCAGTCCCTGGACAGACCCTGCATTTTTACAGGCCGGAGTGCCTCTAGAACAAGTGTCTAAGCATGTTGTCATCTCGATGGATGCTTCCAGCACGAGCTGGGGTGCCATGTTTTCTGGGCAACCCTGTTGCATTGGCATATCAATTGCCTGGAGCTGTTGGCAGTGTCTCTCGCTCTGCGCCGTTTTTTACCGGTGCTAGAGGGAAAGCACATAGTGGTCAGGACGCACAGCACGGCGACTGTGGCATATATCAACCGAATAGGCGGGTATCCGCTCCCGCCACATGTCTTAGCTCGCTGACTGTCTGCTCCTCTGGAGTCATACGCAGCTGAAATCGCTGCATGCCATTCACATCCCTGGTGAGCTCAACCGTGCAGCCGATGCACTCTCACGGCAGTTTCCATGTCCGGGAGAATGGAGGCTCCACCACGAGAATGGAGGCTTCACCCCGAGTCTGTTCAGCTGGTATGTGTGCGCTTCAGAGAAGCCCAGGTCAACCTGTTTGCTTCCCCCGAGAGCACTCATTGCCAGTGGGTTTTTTTCCTGACCGAGGGCTCCCTCGGCACAGATGCACTGGCTCACAGCTGGCCTCGAGGCATGTGCAAATATGCGTTCCCCCCAGTGAGCCTACTTTGACACTGTGCAAGGTCAGGGAGGACGAGGAGCAGGTCTTGCTAGTTGCACCCCTCTGGCCCAACCTGGATATCAGAACTCTCTCTCCTCGCGACGCCCCCTCCCCCCCAGCAGATCCCTTTGAGGAAGGACCTTCTTTCTCAGGGACACGGCACCACCTGGCACCCATGCCCAGATCTCTGGAACCTCCACGTGTGGTCCATAGACGGAGCGAGGAAGACTTAGGTGACCTACCGGTTGCGGTGGTTAACACCATCACTCAGGCTAGAGCACCCTCAATGAGGCATGCCTATGCCCTTAAGTGGAGTCTATTCACTGAATAATGCGCTTTTCTCCGAGAAGACCGCAGACTTGCCAGATCAACATTGTGCTTTCTTTCCTTCAGGATAGATTGGAGCAGAGGCTGTCACCCTCCACACTGAAGGTTTACGTTGCTGCCATTTCTGCTCATCATGACGTGGCACCGTGGGAAGGCATGAACTCATCATCTGGTTCCTCAGAAGCGCGAGGCGATTAAATCCACCCTGCCTCCCTCTCATGCCCTCTTGGGACCTCTCTGTAGTGCTTACGAGCCTACGTGGAGATCCATTCGAACCACTCGACTCAGTATCCTTGAGATTTCTGTCATTGAAGGCAGCTCTGCTGGTCGCGTTGGCATCGATCAAGAGGGTCGGGGACTTGGAGGCATTTTCGGTCAGTGATTCAAGCCTAGAATTCGGGCTGGGTTTCTCTCACGTGATCCTGAGACCTCTTTGCATATTTATGTGGACTGGGAAGTGTCATATCCAAACAGAGGTTGTCCCACTGAATAGTGGATGCCATCTCCCTCGCTTATCAGTGCCAGGGTGAGCCGTGTCCCCTGGGAGTGGGAGCGCACTCCACTAGAAGTGTCGCTTCTTCATAGGCAATAGCACGCGCTGCCTCTCTAACAGATATCTGTAGAGCTGGGGGCTGGGCAACACCTAATACATTTGCGAGATTTTATAATCTTTGTGTGGAGCCGATTTTCTCACGTGTGCTGGTGAATGCCAGTGAATGAGGAAATTCGGTTTGGTGTTGTAACACGCTTGCTGCGCCTCTCTCTCTCACACAGAGATACGTACGCTTTTTTCACTCTGTTCAGTTGAGTTCCCCATCTGGCGAACCCTACGGAGTTCCTCCGAGGCCCCCAGCATCTGACTCAGCGGAGGAGTCAGGTGCTTGGCCCATTACATTGTTGGCATGCCTACTTGGTCAGCCTGCGTTCTGGGTATAGGTGCCTGCTATGCGCGATCCCCCCTGGCGATCCCATATGCTTCACTCAGCCACGGTATAGTTCCCTCCTCTCAGGCGGGCCCGTGTCTTCCCTCCCCGCTAACCATCCTTTATATGCCTACTCCCTCTTCTTAGGATTAGTCCATATGTCTTCTTGCCACCAAGTCTCCCCAATTGGGCAGCAGGTGGCCTCCGCAGTGTCCTCCCTACCGGGACTGCACACTTTCCCAACGTACTGCCATACTTTAAAATTCCTAGAACTTAACTAGTTGTATTTTTACGACTCCCCCCAAAAATATAATTACGCCTTAAATGCTTCACAGGTAAGTAAGGTAAATAAGGGCCATGGAACACGTTGGAGGGCTGCGTCTCTGGTGATGATGGTGCGCTCACGCTGAGAGCCTGGCAAACCTCTCAGCAGTGAAGTGGTAAGGTTCAATCGCTGTGGCGTTTTCCATACATTTCCCCATAGTAGAAGTTTTTTCACATAGCATTGACGTTCCCCTCCCGCTGGGGAACGTTACAGTTACTGCGTAACCCTCGTTCCCCGAGGAGGGGGGACGGAAATGCTATGTTTCTTCGCCACAAGCAGTTCACCTTAGCTGACGGCTTAGTTCAGTTCTTCAGCTAGAAAAGGCGTCTTTGTGATGCACGGCGGGCATCTTTATACAACAGATGATTGTAATTGCTGCCAGCTGTGCACGCTGACGCCGCCAACTCATTGACATTTCATTGGCTCGTTTTATTACTCTTTTTGATGACTGGCTTCTGACGAAATCCCCATGGTGTAAATTTTCCCACATAGCATTTACGTTCCCTGAGGGTTACGCAGTAACCTTAACATTCTGAATCAAGTGCTTATAAATTATTCTCAAATTTTGATTGTATGCATGTATGTGTCGCAACACACACACAAAAAAGTCAGAACATCTGCCTCAGGTTATATAGAAAAGAGCAGCAGAAGGATTTTTGTCTGCAGCGTTACGCCAACCCCCCTCACCAGTGTTTGCAAAGCTCTGGCTGGAAAAAAAATCCATTCAATTAGGACTGGGAGTTCCTGGACAACACTAGTGGAGGCTGAAATGTGACCTATATTCCTGATCGCGCTGGCTCAATAATTTTATATTTTGTCGAGTAAGAGCAATAAAAGCCCAGATAATATTTCAAAAACAAGAAAGGAGTTAATATGCGGAAAGGAAGTGGAATGCAGAGCTCAATAATCAATAAACATCAATGAGGGGAGGGCAAGCAAGACAATAAGAGAGGCTAAGTGGGATTGAAATGAATTAGAGTGTGGGTGCGAGTAAGTGTATGGGCGTGTATGAGGCAATTTTGCACATTCATGCCATTCCAAAACCAAACAAGCTGCCTATGGAGGAGGCATTTTAAGGCAATCCTGATGCAAAGACTTGCAAAATACATTACTTAAATATGGCCTACTAAGATATCGTTTTTGCCCAAATTCTATTTTAAATATTCTTTGCGGAAATTGTAATCAAAGGATGTATTGCAACAATCTCAGTGAAAAAAGAATCCAATGGAGGTGAGAGTGAGGACTCAATTTACACTCAAAATACATATAAATGCCATTAAATAACTATTTTGTAGTGATATGCTGGTAAACAGACCTGGAATTGTAATAAATTACTGATTACAAATTACATGACAAGAGTTATAAAAAATCATACACATTTATAATTATGTAATCAGACAACTTTTGGATTACATTTAGATTACTTTTGTGTTAACTGTTTTAAAAAAAAAATTCTGAAGATAATCTTGTATTATTTTGACGGATACAAACAAAAACAAATTCCATTTAAATTGCAATGTATCAGCCGTACAGTCAGAATACTAACACTAATAAATCTTGCTGTTTGTGTCTGCTGATAGTAACAATGACAAAAGCAAAATTACATCTTATGATTTTAAACATTTTCTTTAAATAAAGTCCATTTAGAAAATAGCAACAAAAAACAAATATTAATAAATAAAATATTAAAAAACATGAAATTCACAATATCACTGCTACAGTACATCGAATATTCAATTTAAACACTAAGTCCATATGACAGTATCAAAGTCATATAACCTCTTTCTGCCAAAAATAACATGAGGAATCAAAAATAATCACAAACATATAGTAGCAGGGTAATTATGAGAAAAAAAATATAATAAAGGAAATTAAAGAGAATCAATTAATTGTGAAAAACATTCTGCCTTTGTGTAAATAATATGTTAAAAGTAGTTTACTCTAATTACAAAACTTGATGTTTGATTACGTAATCCAGATTACATATAATCTGTTACTACCCAGCTCGGCTGGTGTATTATGCATATTTTGCGATTAAACTGAACTGTTTAGCCTTTCATATGTAGTATCTTTTAATATTTTTTGGATATGAACCAAAGGTGAAACCTTTCCAGATTTATAATAGCACCAACATGAAGATATAAAACAAAAGAAAACACAGCAAATGCCTTTTGATTTTTGTATTGTGGAGGGATGCTTGTGACCTGTACAGCAGGCAGTATTTTCCATCTCAGTGCATATTATGTTTACAGATCCCCTACAGTTGGATATCCTACCCAGTTATAATTATAATTTGTATCTATAATTACAGTTTTAATTACCCCACTTAATTATAGATGACAACCTGTGTGGAAAACAAAGATTATATTGGATTTACATGTAAGTGCTGTTAATCTAGTTATTTGGTAAGAAATTAAACATAAAATAAAAAAGTGTTTGAATACCGTTTATGGTATTTCATACTGTGATACACTTAAAGAAAATAAGCTATTATTATTATGTTTGTAACACCATTAAAATCTTATTTAACATTAGTTGTCACAACAACCCTGTTTTTCATAAATGCTGTTTTATATTGCAGTTTTAAAATAAAAAGCTGAAAATAATGGTTTAAAATATCATAACATTACCATTGAGACAACTTACTACCATATAGCACCATGTTGTCACAAATGTGTGGGGAAAATAAAAATACTATATTTTACCTTTCTCCAGATTTAGATGCCGTGTAACTCACATACAGTTGAAGTCAGAATTATTATCCCTCCTGAATTATTAGCCCCCCTGTATATACAGTATTTTTCTCATTGTATAACAATGGTTTGTTCTGTAGACAATCTGAAAAACAAATATTGCTTAAGGGGACTAATAATATTGACCTTAAAATGGTTTTTAAAAAAATGCAAAAACTGCTTTTATTCTTGCAGACAAAAAAACAAATAAGACTTTCTCCAGAAGAAAAAATATTATAAGAAATACTGTGAAAAATTCCTTGCTCTGTTAAACATCATTTGGAAAAAGAAAAAAAGGTGGACGAATAATTTTGACTTTAACTGTACGTCGACGTTCAAAAACAAAACAATCTGTGGAAAATATTTACTGAAGTGTGTCAACTAACCCTCTTTTTTGACAATATAATAAAAAAGGTCTGTCTACCGTAGGCAGAATTGCAGGAGCATCTCTAGTTTGGACGAGTTGGTTGAAGTTGATTATGATGGGTTGAGCATTTAAACCATTGAACATAACTCCGTGAAGACGAACCACGCATCCCTCCATCGCTCAATATAGACCAACTAAAAAAAAGGGTGCAGTGTTATTAACATCCATGAAATGAAACATTATGAAACTCGACACTGCTATAAGAGTTTTGTACATTCTAAAATAAGATGGTTCTTTACAAACAGTAATAGTTCTATTTAAAATCCTATCATCCTGAAGATTTATTTTAGTTTTTCAAGTCATCACAACACCTTTTTTTCACTGATTTTCAAGAGCTCGAATAGACATTCATTTTTTTTTTTTTTTAGCTTACCCAATTCACCTATAGGGCATGTCTTTGGACTTGTGGGGGAAACCGGAGCACCCGGAGGAAACCCACACCAACACGGGGAGAACATGCAAACTCCACACAGAAACGCCAACTGACCCAGCCGAGGCTCAAACCAGCGACCTTCTTGCTGTGAGGCGAACGTGCTACCCACTGCGCCACCGTGAGGCCCTCCTCAAACAGACAACTACTCTCAAATTTTATTTAGGGGTTAAATAACAGTTCCATTTAGAAATTTATATTATGCAGTGGAAAGGTGCCAATGCTGTTTAGTTTTTGCTAAGTTTGGGCTTCATAATCATGCTTGTTTTTACACAAAAACTTTGGAAGAGACACTTAAACTCAACTGTCTGTTTTAGACACTGTCATATATATACTGTAGGCTATGCTTATCATCTGAACTGAGAAACCACTGCTTATGTATACCAAAATACAAACATAATTATGGCTCTAAAGGGATCATAGATGATTCATGTATGAAGATATTTCGCTGGAACTTTGCTATTCATTACAACACGTTTTGTGTTTTACCTCTTTATTTATTCATGTTAATTGTCAATTATAATTTATTAATGCATTAAGCTACTAACTATTGTTCTTCATTTTTGCACATAATAGTAAATAAATAAAATGACCTAACTGGCATGTCCTGTTGGGTATTTTTATAAGTTTTTCTTTCTTTTTTTTGCTTTAAACCCTGACAAAGCCTACAAGATATAAGATCAGACGGATAAACTAATACAAAGCTAATAAATAATATATATTAATAATACTAATATAATTTATATTGCAGTTTTAAAAAATTACTTTTGTCGAAAACAATAGTTTATGTTACCATTGTGACAACTTACTTCCATATAGCACCATGTAGTCAGAAATGTGTGAAGGAAAAAACATATTTTTCCTTTCTCTAAACTTAGACGTCGTGTAACGCACATACGTTGACGTTTAAAAACAAGACAATCTGTTTTCATATTTACTGAATGTGACAACTAACCCCGTTTGTTAGTGTCAAACACAAACTATTTGTAACACACATCCTAATGTGATTCCATAAATATGTTAATAAGCTAAATACCTCTTATACTTGCTTCAGAAACGTTGTCAGTTTCGCACCTTCCTTCACAAACTTGGCTGCGCTCAGTGCACTGTGCTGTTAGGCACTTGGACAGCGAGTGTTACTATGGTAACGGTGGAGCTGGAAATCAATCGCAGTGTCTCCTGGGATTTGGAGTCCCCAATAATGAACAAACCATGATCGCGGATGACGTTGGAGCGCGGCGGTTTCTTTCCCTCGTGGTGCTAAACTAAACTTCATCCGCTATGAAAAATATCTTATTGCACATCCTAGTGTGTTTGTGGCCATAATGAGTCTCTGTTACCGTTTAGTATTTCTAAAAAGAAAGTTCCGTGAAAATGTTCACATTTTGTGCTATACCGAAACACAATAGCCACGAAGAGATGTTTCGTTTGTGAATGAATCTTGTAAGTGAACGAATCATTTCAACCGATTCTGTCCATTATTAAGGGTAAGCGTGCTATTAGCAAGCGTGTGAACGAGTATATTAATTAATTTATATAAGTAATTTAATAAACCCTTAAATATTTGCTATTTTATGTGTGGGAAAACTAAAATTAATAGTTGCTGTAAATCTTTTTAAAGAAATGGTCAAACATAATATCTTCATTAAAAAATGATTGAATTTGGTTCGGGTAATGATGAAAGAACATTGTTCTTGGCTAAATAAGTAAGAAAAGAATCTGAAATTAAATATTAATAAAGTATGCCTACACTATATGTCTCAGTTCACACTAAAGAAGCGGTTTGAAACTCATGAGTGCAATCTGGTGAAGCGTAAAAGCATTAAGTACTAGCTAGGCCACATGCAAACATCAAGCCTACTTCCGAATGGAATTAGCAAATGTATTATACAGAAAGTTTAAGAGCATGTTAGTGAGCAATAATGAATAAAACATGCAACGTAAATGGGGGAATCAACTTAAACTCCAGTAGCAATATGGGGACTTCAGTAGTGTTCTCTTTTTTGCTGCCTGTAACAGCATAGTTAAATAAATTACAATATGCTGAAAAGGATTATAAATTGGTATAAATTATTAGCTAACTTTAAAATAATTACAAAGAAACAACAAGTAAAAAACATAGACATACAGAATATTCCATATCTTCTCCATTTTTTATTTATTGGAAAGCAAATAAGAATCCTCTGATATTGTTATATGATATATATATATATATATATATATATATATATATATATA
>CAIGQW010054212.1:7561226-7580045 GCA_903798125.1 Danio choprae | reverse complement strand
ACACACACACACACACACACACACACACACACACACACACACACACACACACACACACACACACACACACACTCACACACACACACACACACACACACACACACACACACACACACAAGCGAGTGAATCAGTGTCAGAGTTCATAGAGAGGCCGTTCATACGTACACATTTATTCAGCAGTTTTCTGTGGAAGATTGTTCTGCCATGTAAAGTAAAAGGTAATTGATATTTTATATTTATATTGCAATTGCTTTATTCTTACACTTACAATTTTGTATTTTACAATGGACCCTTTTCACAAGACTGTTATGACACCTTTAAGGGTCATCAGCACCTTAAATCCTTGAAAGTTTTTAATATTTAGATTTTTAAAAAACGATTTATATGTATTTATTGATGTATTCTATTATCTTTGCATCAAATTACAAAAATTGAATTACCACTTATGCGAGGCACTTCTAATGCAGCGTCTATGGGGCAGGACAGTCAATTTGACGTTGTTCTGTCTTCTGGTTGCCGTTATCAGTCTCACACTATTTTTTCTTGAAAAGTCTTGATAACACCATTCTGGAGTTTGTCTTTTATTACTTCAGCAAATAGGATTGTAAAAAAAATATTTGTTGCACTCTCCCATTCACTGCGCTCTAAGTTTACCCAACTATGACGACTTCCACTACTGAGAAACCCAGAAATGTGGACGTTACATCTCAGAAATGAGTTGATAAAGATATAAAAGCACAACTATGAGTTAACAATATACTTTTTTTTCAGAGAATTGAAAGTTCAAAATGGGAAATAATTGTGAGGGAAAAAGTCAGAAAAATTAGAAAGTTTAAATAACATTTTGTGTTATGTATTTATTTTATTTTTGTTTGTTTGTTTATTTGTTTGTTTGTATATGTATTTATTATTGGTGTAAATGCCTTTTATTATTTTTATTCACATTCTTATTATTTTTGTAATGCTACTGTTTTAAGTTTGTTTCATTTATTTTGTTTCATTTTATTATTTTAATTTTAAGTTTTAATGTAGGGGGCAACACGGTGGCTCAGTGGTAAGCACTGTTGCCTGACAGCAAGAAGGTCGCTTGTTTGAGTTCCGGCTGGGTCAATTGGCATTTCTGTGTGGAGTTTGCATGTTCTCCCCGTGTTTGTGGGGGTTTCCCTCTGGGTGCTCCGGTTGTCCCCCCACTCCAAAGACATGCGGTATAGGTGAATTGAATATACTAAATTGGCCGTAGTGTATGTGTGTGCATGTGAGAGTGTATGGGTCTTTCCCAGTACTGGGTTGCAGTTGGAAGGGCATCCACTGTGTAAAACTTATGCTGTTGCATATGCAGGCGACCCCTGATGAATAAAGAGACTTAACCGAAGGAAAATGAATGAATGAAAACATTTTCTCAAAAAAAACAAACAGTAATCATATCACTTCTAGTGTCCTTATTGCCATGATTTGATTGCAACAACCATGATATTGAACATATTAGCACATATTAGCATATCTCTGAACTACTCGCATTTTAATTTCTGAATTTGTATTTAGTGTAATACAGTTTTTTTTCTTTTCCCATTTGACCTCTGCATGTTCTTGTCAGTATTTGTGAGCTTCGCCTGCATAAAATAAACTTTAAATCAAATATTTAAATACCTAAAACATAAGCTCAGTGTCTACCGAACTGATTCTTTGATTATACTTTAATACTGGCTGGTAAACAGTCTCAGTCATCGACGTGACGTTTCTCAGTGTCTCTTTGTTTTCTCTTGAGGAAAGTTGTGATCAGTATCGATTAGGCGGTGAAGCATTGGAGTTTAAACAGATCTATAGCTGAGGCTTTTCCGAACAAACAGACTTCCTGTTGGTGTTCGCTTTCGTTTGCTTTATTGCCTTGATTATCAGGCTTCTGGTTTGTACTGGAGCAATATTGACTCTCGGAGGGAAGTTATTGAAGGCACACGTTTAGCATTTAAGCACATACTCTTAAAGGAAACAGACGGAGCAGAGGCTGGTTGTTAAAGACATCAGATAAAGTCTCCTGAAAACATTGACGACTGTTTCAACACTTCAGAAAGAGGCGAAAAGGTGAAACAAATGGTGAATGTGAAAGTTAAAATCACTTATGAACCAGTGTTGATGTCATTCAATAAAATTACAATTAATTTTAGTAACTGAAATGTAGCTTAAAGTAATATTAGTAAAAAAGCTTAAACTTTACATTGTAGTTGACTTGATCAGAAATTAGAATTAGACATGTTGCCTTGTCAGCTATAACTGAACATGAAAATGGCTAAAACAGATGAAAATTAAATATATATATATATAAATGAAAAAAATATATATTTACACAATAGTATATATATAAATATATAAGCACATAAAATTACAAAACCTTGAATTAAAAGGTAAACTGATAACAAATATAAAAACTTGTCAAAATGTTAAGAGTTTAGCTGTATTTAAACAAAATAAAAATAAAATTTGAGGTAAATAGAAATAGTTTTAAAAAGCAGTAATAAATACAAATTAATAATAAAAATTAATTAATAAATTAAATTAATAAAAATAAAAGAAAAATCAATAGAAATAAAAATCTAATTTACTAAACTTAAAATGAGAACTAATTGATATTATTATACATTTTATAGTATGGTTAAAAATATATATAAATAAAATATATGAATGCAGCATTATGTAAAATTATTAAAGCATGTTTACACCTGATAAATTGGTGAAGTGGTGTGTCAGAGTGTTTATTCTTTCTGTTTGTGCCCATATATGGGAATCAGGAAGTTTATAGTCGAGGTAGGTTGAGATTTAGAATTAATGGGCGTGTCTAACAGTCCTATAGCCACTAATATCATTTACTCCGCCATTAAATAAAGCATAAAGGTGGATCTAATGTCTCCCAAAGTGTTAAGCGGCAGTTTTTGAGCAATAAAATCCATCAAAACTGAGATTGATACAGTTTACAGTTTTGCAGTCAAATATGTGTGTGATTACTGCGCCATAATAACAATAGAAACAATCATAAACCATCAACCGTCTCTAGTGTGTTTTGGGAAACTCTTGGATTTCCATTTGGATTTATAGGTTTTAACATGCCACCAATAGAAGGTAAAAAAAGTACCAGTGGAGACCAACAGCAGCATTACAGCTTCCATTAAACCCAATGTAATTTCCATTCAACAACCAATCAAACTATTACATATTCTGTGATGTTTCTATTTTTTTTCAGCATAGACATCATGTCTTTGTGGCGATTTATAAGCATTATGTGTGTGTGTGTGTGTGTGCGTGTGCGTGTGCGTGTGTGTGTGTGTGTATGTGTATGTGTATGTGTTTGCATGTGTGTGTTATTGTGCGACCTGAAAGCTGCTCAGCAATATGCAAGCTTAACCTAAAGACACGCTCGCCTAACCCCCCGTCACACATGTGTGTTTGTGTGGTAATGCGCATGTATACAGCATGCACAGCTGCAAACTACCACACGACCTGCTACGCTCTTCCTTTTCCTGTTTAGCGCCGACGGCCCTGTCTGTCACTCTGAAAGTCGGATGGCACAACCGACTACTCTCAACTATTAAAGAAAGAAAAAAATGAATTTATTTTCTTCCTCCGAGGCCACTATGCAGGCGGCTGAGCACAGATTAGGCGGCAGGGATGGATAAAACCCTGGAAATTATTGTCGTACAGATTGGGTGTGTGTGTGCAGATGAAGTGAGTGTGTATGCAGAGAGGATTATTGGACGCAATGCTTGTGTTATGCTTATATTGGGAAACCGGTGTGCTCTTATGGGGTAAAATACATGGCAGGCATTGGGTTTAATTTGTGCTTTAACAGGACTTTGTGTGAAAACGCTCATGTGTAAATGTGCAAGAGGGCACCATGCTGATCTGCGTGCATGTTGTGTTGTCATGTTAAGTGATAATGGATATTTTATTACAAATATATGTGGGACAGTATTGCAGATTGTATGAAAAGTTATGCGATGTTAAAGGAATAGTTCACAGAGAACATTTGGTGTCAAATTACTCACCACAAGGTCATCCAAGATGTAACGTTACATGATTTTTTTCCCTTCAGTAGAATTTTTTTTTTTTTTAGCTGAAGCTGTGGTCCTTGGTGATTCATAAAATGCAACTCAATGGCTACCAGCACTTTGAGAGTCCAAACTAAAAATATACAGGCAACGCAAAATTAATACTTGTGGCTTCTGACGATACATTAAGGCCTTATGAAGAGAAACAATTGGTTTGTACTAGAAACTGAACAATATTTTTCTCAAACTGTGAGGGATTGACTTTTCATAGATTCTCAATGACTATGTTAATGTCTCTGTTAAGGAAAACCAGTTATCTAATTATTTGCCTTAATCTAAATAAGACAATAACATGATTACAGTGTTTAGATGAGTTGCTTTTTGAATGTTCCTTTCATGTTCCCGTTTTACATTTTATAGTACATAGTTCAATTTACATCATTACGTGAACATTCGGTGCTATAGTTTCTTCTGGCGTTTCACTCAACAACAGTTTGAGTTTTTCATGGCACCATATGTGATTTTGAACATTTAGTTTCAATGTACAATTGCAGTTCATTTCTCACGCTATGCGTACAAACAGACTAAGCAGATACAAATTCTCAAGCAACAGGCCACCTCTCCCATTTCATTCACTAACTTTTCATTCATGTCCCACGACAAACTTGGGGAGAGCATAGTCATCGTTTCCTGCTTGCACCAAAAATGTGCTGCTCTCTTGTTTTCAAACGCCTGACAACTGCTGTCTGTGCATCTTGTTGCAAAATGTAGCGAAAGGTACTACAAAATTGTAATAGTTTGATTAAGGTGTTTACATGTCTGTATTGCACTTCAATATTGCGACTAAAATAGGCATACTCCACATGTCTTAATTCAATTTCTGTTTAGTTCGAATATGGCTTTATTCGGATTAAGGTAATCAAAAATCGCTGTTTACGTTGTAGACTAGTCTTAATCGTATTAAAACCATAGTATTGGTGTCAATGTAAAGGTAATCACTGTTTGATTTATGTTATTATGCATTATGAGGCTCTGGATTTTTTTTTTTTCTTTTTACATTTTTTTTCATAATATTAAAGGTAAAATATTGTTAGTTTCTTGCACACAACAATTGCTTCACTTCAAAAGACCTTAATGTATCATCAGGTAGCCATTGGCATTTAATTGTATTATGCTTGTCTGTATATGGTTTTTTTGACTCTCAAACTTGACTATTTTCTTATGAATCACCAAGGACCACATTTTCAGCAAAAATCCTTTTTACATACATCTTGGATGACCTGAGGGTGAGTAAATTGCAGGAAATCTTCATTTTTATGTGAAATATCACTTTAAAAGGGTCACCTCTTCATGTCTTCATGTCTTTCCAACCCCATTAGACTCTCGTATATCTTTGCAACACAAATGAAGATGTTTTAATGAAACCTGAGAGATTTCTGCCTCTCTATGAAACTTTAGGTCTTTTCGGATGGTAATTGTTTCTCAGGAGGATGAAAGAGATTTTCTCCATTTACAAGGAGGAGATGGTGGCTTTATAGCTGTCCAAATCCAGAATGTGCATTTTAATCTATGTCATGTGAAAATCCCCAGATGAATTACCTTTTTTTATTTTATTTTATAAACATCGATGTCATGTGAGGATTTAATTGCTGCCCGAATCCACATCTCTGAATTTCTAACAGAGATCAATCAAGGAGTCATTTTGTAGTCTATTTTGGCCACTGAAACGCACCGTACAGATGCACTTCATGGTAATTTGCATCAGAAAAGCGGCATCTCATGTATCAAAAATGGACACTTGCATTACCAAAGTGCTAGAAATGAAGTGTGTGTGTACTTTGTTTATTATCGACTACCTGCCAAAAGCCACCTTTTTGAGTTGTATTGTGGTCCAGTGTAATTGGGTGTTGTCATGACGATCATGCCAGCACTGATGTCAGTGCCCCTTGCGAATCTAGCATGAGTTTGATCGGGGTTAGAGCTAAACTCTGCATCTGACTGAGCACATGAATGATCATGACCGGGTTTGTGGGATTATAAACTTAAACTATATTGAAATTAAATTATATTCGTCTGATAGTCGTGTTTAATCAAGAAGCTATGGAGATTTTTATTTTACAGCTATCCCTCGTGAAAAACAATTGTATGTGACTCTGGTGGATAAAGGCCAGACATCTCTCAGCTTTCATTAAAAAAAATTTTATTTGTGTTTCAAAGATGAACGCCTTTAAGGCCTTTAAGGTACAACATGTAAATAGTAGGTTGTAACTGATTGCATTTAATCTGGATTATGCAATTATTTTGCAAAAATTACGTTTTTGTAATTAGGGTCTTTCTGTTTTCATTATTCTTTTCCTATGACCACACTTGTAACAATACATTTCCTGGTTGCACTATAGTCGATTGACCTTCCCTCTTTGATCTGTAGTAAATCTTTTGATGATTTAGGTCAGGGTTTCAACTATAGGAACATCTGCTGCAAAACGGCAAGCATCATCTCAACATAAAAGTCAATGGTTGCTTTTAAAACAAAGGCTTATTGTGCATAGTATTCGTTTATGCCATCACCATTACATGCTGTTTTCAGGTATATTTATGTTAATAACAGTTAACAATCTTAAATCATAGTGAATAAAGGGTTTAAAGTAAAGAACTATCCCCTCGTTGAGGTCTTTGTTTCAGAACAAGGCAAATTTAATTGGTACTTCCTTGAAACAAAGCCAGAGAATATCTTTCTGTATCTTTTCTTACAAGTAATCACTGTAATTGTCTTTCTTTGAGGTAGCAGTCTAATCTTCCTGATAATCTACTCCTTTTTTGCATATGCCTGTTTCTGTCTATTTCACCAGCCTTCTACAAAGAGACTTAGTTAGCATATTTTATAGTGACACCTGTGTAGTCATAGCTTTTTAAATGGTAATTCTACAAATTTCGCCTTTGTTAATATCAGAAGGTCATTGGGGATAATAAGCCACATCTGGTACACTTGTTTCTTAAAAAATAGTAAATATAAATAAAATCACAATGTGTTTATACAAATATAAATAATAAGCGTTTATAAGGTCAATGGCGTTTTATATGAGCTTTTATTTACAAACTATGAACTGCTTTAAATTACATATTGGAAATTTGAAAATAGAGATGCAAATTGAGCACTTTTAGCAGCAACATTCTTCCACAGCAGGCTACATTTGGTGACCTGACACTCTGCATTCTGTGAAAAAGCTATTATTATTTATTCTTCATCATGATTTCCAAAATGTTTGAATTTTAACTGCCATCCAATTTGTTGATTGCACATTATCCTCCACTTTCATCTGATTGCCTGTGTATTCTGTTCCCCCTCCCTTTGCAGGCTCTGCGCTGACAAGGCCTTCCCTTTCTGTCCCTGGAATATTCTGGATCCCTGGAGGATTGTTTGCCGTCATCATGATTAGATTCTTCAGGAGACTCTAGCCCTGCAAACCCTTATAAAAGGAGGGAAGAGGTTGGGCGTGAAGCCACGTATACCCAACGTCAATTATAGTGGAGGACCCAAGAACCATGTAGTGTACCTCTTCCATCCACAGGGGGGCGGGTTAACTTTGTAGTTGTTTTTTGTACAGTTTTTTTTTTTTTTTTGCTGGGAGTTGGTCTACAAGGTGAGCCAGAAATGGTCTTGCACACCTCTCCCTACCCCAGTGCCTTCCTCAGCTTTCTGAGTGGTCTGTCTTGGGCCTTTGTTTTCCCTTGCTACTGGCTATTGGATCGATTATTGGCCTCTTGTGTAGCAACATCACTAGAGAAACGCAGACGCTCCCAGGATCCCTGCTCTTTCCTGGCACTTGGGGTTCTGATCTCAACACCACTTTACCTGGTGCTGTTACTGGCATCTTTACCCTTTGCCTTCATTGGCTTTCTGTTGTGGGCACCACTGCAGACCATCAGGAAACCCTATATCTACTCTCACCAGAAACCAGACAAGCATGGTGTGGAGCAGGGCTCTGCGGCTGGAACTGGGGCAGCACTTGCTGAGTGGCGTCCACAAGGACGCAGCTTTTGCTTTGGCAGTGCCAACGTTTGCTTGCTGCCAGACTCACTTGCACGCTTTAACAACCTTGCAGACACTCAACGCCGGGCTAGGGAAGTGGGCAAGCGAATCCGGAACGGTGCCAGCAGACCCCAAATCAAGATATACATTGACTCGCCGACCAATACTTCAATCAGTGCTGTATCCTTCTGCAGCTTGTCCACCCAGGGCTTCCGCCGGACCTCTTCTTTGGACCATCGTCCCGATCCTGTTGTCACCACTGAAAATGAGACTGAGGCCTTAACCGAGTGTCCCATTCACACCTCAGGAGGTACGAGCTCAGATTGCCCCATCCACAGCACTGGAGTCCAGAATTCCTCAGAGTGCCCTTTCCATCCCAACGAAGAAGAGCATGCTCCTGATTGTGCCGTCCACCAGTCTTCTGATTCAGAGTGTCCGGTACATAGCAAAATAATGCAGAACTCAGAAGACTGTCCTCTCCATCCATCTGGAGTGCAAATCAGCATCACCTCTCCTGATTCTGAGCCAGCCGAGGCTGAAAAAGGAAACCATCAAACCGGGGACGGGGATACAGGTAGCCTAGAAAGCCGCACAGCCTCTCGAGAATCCCTGGTTCGCTTCCATGCAGCTGATGGCGGGATATCTCCCAACAACACCCTTTCACAACACCGCACCTCAGTTTTCAAAAGACCAATTGGACGCAAGCGTCGTCACGGAGACGATGGCTTTGACCATGAGATCTCTGCCTTCTTCCCAGCCAACCTCGACTTCCTTTGTCTTCAAGAAGTCTTTGACAGGCGGGCCGCTGATAGGCTCAGGAGGCAATTGCACCGATATTTTCCTTTTGTACTGAGCGATGTAGGACGCTATGGCTGGAAAGGCTGTTGCTCCAGATTCAAGTTCTTAAACAGCGGTCTCCTGTTGGCCAGTCGCTACCCTATATTGGATGCCCAATATGAATGCTTCCCCAATGGGCGCAGCGAAGATGCTCTGGCTGCTAAAGGAGTCCTCTTTGCCAAGGTAAGGTGCTCACTATTCTTCTTTCTTATGGGTTTGTTTATACTTGTCTGTATGCCAGCATTTAAGCCATTACTGTTGATTAAAATGCTTGCATATCCATATATATATATATGGATATATTATATCCATTGGTTTGTGCTACATCTTTGGCGTAAATTGCATGTGAACAAGTGCAGCTTTCAGCTTGATTAATTGCATCCCAACACCTGCAAATATAAAGAAAGCTCTGAAAGTTATTCTTTATAATCAACTGATTCATTCTGGGTATTAATGTTTGCTTAAGCTGTATATTTGCTGCATGTCATTAGGGCTTGTTCCAGTTTTTGAACATTTTATGGCACGAGTTGGGAGTTAAAGTTGGACTGGTGGTTTGAGTGTACACAAACATGCTGAATATTTTATAACTAGCTCTTTGTAGCCCAGAGGGTCTGTTTGAAACACTCATCTGCCATGCCTTCAGAAATTGTCTTTCTCTCTTTGTTGAAGCATAGTTGCATGTACCGATCCTGTTGCATTGTATATGGTCTTAATGGGGCTGTGCACTTATGCTGAGTAGATATTACAATTTAAAAAGTAGTTTCACTTTGAAATATTTTCACTATGCTCATTTGAGTGAATATTGTAAAGAGAGAGCCATTAGTCTTTCAGCAGTTGTTGCTAGTCTTATACATAAAGTATATATAAGAAGCAGTGAATGCGTGCACTAACATATAATGGATTTCGAACTAAAGTGGTGCTTAATTACAATAAGGAATGTCTATGCTAGTGCTCCCATAGAACCTCATGTAATTTAGTACTTTGGTAAACAAAATATTTAGCATATGAGGCATAGGTTTCATTTAAACATTGGGCCTGCACCAGCAACATGGGAATGTATAGCCAGTTTGAACAAAAATATTCTTAATAATTCAAACATGAATGCTTTATTGAACTGATACACATATAATCATACATATGTTCAATAACAAGAAGTGCATGTTTTTAAGCTAGCATATGGGTATGTGTTTAAGTTGATCATTGTACTATTGGTAAAACATTTTGTTTATAATTTTGTTCTATTAATAATTGGTGATATTTGCTAATGTTAGCATGTTATGTTGGAAGATTAGCATTTGTGAACTAGTGTCTGTAGTTGTGCATGATATTAGCTTGTGTTTTTGTTTGCAAAGTCCTCATTTAGAGTGATTATGAGCACAGGCTTTTAGGGTTGAGATATCATTACTCTCTCAGCGCTGTATCCAATTCTGGCCACATTCCAGACCTAATCTCTTTTTCCCCTCCAAAAGGGCAAGAGGCCAGCCATCATTGTGTGTCAGACAGAGCTGCTAAATACTAACTCTGAATGTGTGCGTTTGCAACAGAGAGAGCAGACTGTTAAATATTGAGCACTGTACACAGAAAAAAACTGAAGGTCGATGCCTTTACCCTGTACTTGTACTTACTAAAGATATTCTTATTCGATTTGACTTTCAATCTTTCACGGGGGTGTAAGTTTAACCAAGTGCTCCCAAAAGTTATTGAAGCACTTTAAAACTCCTCCAAGGACGTGGCCTTTTGTTTTATCCTTTTAAACCACATGATACGTCAATCATGCAGTGCAGAGTGTTTCAGAAGAATATTAGCTGAATTATTACAAGTTTAATGAGGATATAACTAACGACAAATGATTTGTCCTTCCACAGAACTTAATCCACAGCCAATTTGAAATATTTGTTACACTAGACTACAAAACCAATTATAAATGTACTTTTTTTTAAATTGATTTATAAATAACATGAAATTTCCTATTTGGAAATCTGGAATCTGGGGTTCAAAAAATGTAAATACTGAGACAATCACGTTCAAAGCTGTCCAAATGAAGTGCTTAGCAATCCGCATTACTAATCAAAATATAAGTTTTTATATACACTCACCGGCCACTTTATTAAGTACACCTGTCCAACTGCTCGTTAACGCAAGTTTCTAATCAGCCAATCACATGGCAGCAACTCATTGCATTTAGGCATGTAAACATGGTCAAGACGATCTGCTGCAATTCAAACTGAGCATCAGAATGGGGAAGAAAGGTGATTTAAGTGACTTTGAATGTGGCATGGTTGTTGGTGCCAGACGAGCTGGTCTGAGTATTTCAGAAACTGCTGATCTACTGGGGTTTTCACGCACAACCATCTCTAGGGTTTACAGAAAATGGTCAAAAAAAGAGAAAATATCCAGTGAGTGGCAGTTCTGTGGGTGCAAATGCCTTGTTGATGCCAGAGGTCAGAGGAGAATGGCCAGAAGGGTTTGAGCTGATAAAATAGCAACAGTAACTCAAATAAGCACTCGTGACAACCAAGGTATGCATCACTGAATGCACAACACATCGAACCTTGAGGCGGATGGGCTACAGCAGCAGAAGACCACACCGGGTGCCAATCCTGTCAGCTAAGAACAGGAAACTGAGGCTACAATTAGCACAAGCTCACCAAAATTGGACAATAGAAGATTGGAAAAACGTTGTCTGGTGTGGTCTGGTTCGATTTCTGCTGCGACATTCGGATGGTAGGGTCAGAATTTGGCGTCAACAACATGAAAGCATGGATCCATTCTGCCTTGTATCAACAGTTCAGGCTGGTGGTGGTGGTGTAATGGTGTGGGGAATATTTTCTTGGCACACTTTGGGCCCATTAGTACCAATTGAGCATCGTGTCAACGCCACAGCCTACCTGAGTATTGTTGCTGACCATGTCCATCCCTTTATGACCACAGTGTATCCATCTTTTGATGGCTACTTCCAGCAGAATAGCGAGCCATGTCATATCATAAAGCGCGAATCATCTCAGACTGTTTTTTTTTTACATGACAATGAGTTCACTGTCCTCAAATGGCCTCCACAGCACCAGATCTTAGAGCACCTTTGGGATGTGGTGGAACAGGAGATTCGCATCATGGATGTGCAGCCGACAAATCTGCAGCAACTGCGTGATGCTATCATATCAATATGGACCAAAATCTCTGAGGAATATTTCCAGTACCTTGTTGAATCTATGCCACGTAGGATTAAGGCAGTTCTGAAGGCAAAAGGGGTTCCAACCTGGTAGTAGTAAGGTGTACCTAATAAAGTGACCGGTGAGTGTATTTATTATATGAAATTTACAAAATGTATTCATGGAATATGATCTTTACTTAATTTCCTAATGATTTTTAAATAAAATAAAATAACAAAAATGGACAAATACAATGTATTTTTGCTTTTGCCAACATTTTTATCCATGCAACATCAGACAGATTTAAATACTTAATGAGTTTATAGACCAATCAGATTTAACAGTGGGCGGAGCCATCCACGTTTACAGTGTTTGATCAGGATAAGAGGCTGTTTAAATTGTAAGGGAAACCTTGCACAATTATGGCAGAGATACTTGCGGAAAAGAGCTGATACGCAAATCCCATGAGAGCCTGTCAACTGAAGCAAAACCTCAAATAATTAGTTAGAAAGCTCACACTTCAGTTCTTTCAAGTAAAATGCATTTTTACTTTAATTAACACACTCAGATGGAACGGGATGTAAAAGGTCAGCGACTGCCTCTCTTGTGCTACCCTGAAGACACCATTTCTAAATTGCGGAAGCTGCTTTATTTTTTTATGTCATTATTATTTACAATTAATGTGCCATTGCATTATTTAATCAAAATAGTTTAGCCTCCCTCTTTCAACAACATCGCTTATTAGATGTGGAGGTGTGTAACATTCAGTGAGGATCTTAAACTCGACTCTTCTGCTGACTGTGTTTCTGTGCTGACACCCTGGCTGCTTTAGGCCTGTCATGGATAAATAATTATGACACTAAAACCACCAGTAGGTGAGTGACAAGTGACAAGTCCCTGTGTAAGTGTGCTTTCACATTTAGTTCGATTGCCTTGTTCGATTGACCCCTCTCCCCTCCCCCGCTACACTGTGTTCAGATGCTGGTTTTTGGTTCTGAATGCCGGTATGTTTGCTTCATCACAATGGCAGATGTTGCTAGGCAGGGGCGCTGCTGGACCATATTTACTGGGGCACATGCCCTAGTAAAAGCTTTGAGTTACAAATGACTTTATATTAGGGCTGCACAATATATAATTTCAGCATCGATATCGCAATGTGATCATTCGAAATAGTCATATTATAGGACATATGCAATGGTGAGTTTTTTATAATTTATCATTTGCATGGGTTTTTTAATACATGTAATTTTATAATGACTTTAAAACCATTCAGGTATAAGAAATTGCACCATTTGTGACCTTAACTACGACTAATTTTATAGAATTATTTTATTTTTATCATTCAGTTACTGTACTTGAATACTGTTAGACTCATGATAAAACACTTTATTTCAATTGTATCTTTTTCTTGACTGTATTTATAGATTGTTATGCATGAAAATACTCACAACACATGCAAATAGAGAAATGCACTGCAAATAGTACAGCCAACAATGAAAATGTGTCAGTGGACCCCAAAATGTTTATAGATTGTTTATAAGATTTTATAGAGATGCAAATAGTAAATATTAATTCATCAATCTCTGAATAACACATGCATGAAAATACTCACAATACATGCATATACAGAAATGCACTGCAAATAGCACAGCCAACAATGAAAATGTGTCGGTGGACCCCAAAAATTGTATAGACTGTTTATTAGATCTTATGGAGATGCACTCCAATTGCAGAATCATCCCAATTCATCTAACAATATACATTCTTTACAAATAGAGATATTAAGTCATCTGGTGAAATTGTTTTCATATTGCAATATATATATATTATATATATCACAATGTTGCATTTTTCCAATATCGTGCAGCCCTACTTTATATGTCAGTGTAATTTTTACAATTAGTTATACTAGAATAAAGACATTATTCTCTATGCTACAACTGAATCAACTCTTGTGAAAGCCATGTAATTTAATCAGAACCCTGTCGCTTCACGAACAAAACGAGTTCCTTAATTATTTTGATAAAAAAGTTCCTTAATTATTTGATGATCTAATTGTGATTGTGGCTCCTGTAGATGGATATTGTTTTGTATGAAGCACAATAGAGAGATGAAGTGGCAGGAAGGTAAACCTTAATAAACTTAATTCTCGGCGATTGTACAACAGATAATAAAACATTTTGTGTGTGTGTTTGTCTCAGTAGTATCTGGATGCAGCCTTTATGATGCAATGAACTCAATGGAGCTAGTGATATCACTGTGAGGGGTAGGGGTAGGGGTGGGGTTAAGTGAGCTCATTAAAAAGCATTGCATGTAGCTCAGATTGCATCCGCACCAGGTCTGCATCTAGACCCCTCTTGTTTGTCTCATGAAATAAATTTTCATATGCAAAAGATTTCTTAGATCAACACAAAATGGTTGCATGCCACTGCTTGCGTGCCTCAACTTTCAACTTTGCACTTTAAAAATGTAGTTTCATTTCAGAGTGCCAACACTGAGAGGCACGTACATTTGTTTACCATGAATGCAATGCAAAAGTTCAAATTTGCATTTTTGCATTTTCTGCAATCGTGCAGAAATTAGTTATGCATTCTCTCTGCGTGCAGCGGTACAGTTAGTGAACGGGTCAGTAAATGCATAAATACACTGTTTGGCCAATTCAATTTCCCAATGAACAAAATCATAACCTGAATCTGTTTCATTCAGATTTTTGTCACAAATGGGAAAAAAGACTATAGAAAAGTATGCAAATACTTAAAAAAATCTGTATTTAAATAATAACCTTTTTATGTAATTGGACAGTCAGGATACATTTACACAAAAGGCAGCAAAAAAAATGATGGAAAGTAAAAACTAAACTCAAAATTTCATGAAAACAAAGATGCAATTAAATTAGTAATGTTGGTAATGTTAGGTCATTACTCTTCAACACTGCCTTTCATCCCCAGGGCATTGTGGGTAATAAAAGGTCAGTTTTTGACAAACAACGACAGACAAATGAGTTTTGGGAGGGGGGAAAGGCGTGCAAAATGAACAGGCAATGAAAAGAGGGAGGGATGTGTGTGGAGTGGAGATATTAATTAAAATGCTTCCCGTAGGACTGAGCGGCCCCTTAATTAAAGCCTTTCAGCATGTATGTTCAGCCCTCGTATTATTATTATTCAAGAGCTCTCCACGTTCAACGTCAATGGAGAGATGCTCCTTTAGGGTTCACATGATCGGTAGCAGATCTTTGATGTGTGTGTTTAATGCATTCAATAGTATATAGGAATGTTTAGGTGTTGTGAATGTGAGAAATAAGGGCCCAAAATGTACAAGCTACACTACAGTACCTTTCGAATTGTTTTAAGAAATTCGAGCTGGCTAAAAACCAAAGAGTTTTTCTCAACATTTTTGAAAACATTTGCACACAGATGACAGTGTTGTCTAAACATTGTCAAGAAAGACTAAAAACCCTTTATTAAATTTTCTTTCAGACATCAATGGGAAAATTTGCAGTTGCACACGTGCATCACTTGGATTAACACTCTAAAACAGCCTAAAGAGAGTTTAACCCTTTAACTGCCCCACCAAGAAAAAGATGTTTGGATTGCATTTATTAACCCCTAATGTCGCTTGTTAACACACTCAATGCATTTTTTTTCCACACATCCCATAATTTCTAAAATATCAACCACTACCAAATGGTTGATATGTCAGTTTATGGTAAAAGTACCAGACTTAATACATATACTATGAAATCTAATTTAGCTAATCTGAAAATATGAAGTGTAAAACCAATTTATTTAAAAAAATATTCAAGATAAAACATTTTTGAATACTAAATCATCTTTTTTTTTTGTCGTATGCCATAAAATATTTTCAGATTCTCATTTAATATGCTTTCTTGTTGTTGTTTTTTTACAATAAAACCAAAATCAAACGTAGTAGTGCAACAGGACGTTTGTTTGATTTTTTGTAAACCAACAATGCTGTGTGTGTAAGCCATTATTTAAAACATTCATTCTTTAAATGACTTTAACAGTCATTATTTAAAACAGTAAAAACATGGTCAACTGTTTGGTAAAGGGGCAGTCAAAGGGTTAAACTGATTTTAAAATAGTTTCACAAGTGTTTGCTTTCTAATGTTCAACACTTTGTGTACAGAATGTCTTGCTTGCTTGATGTTGCTTTGGATTATGGCAAAAAAAAAAAAAAACTGCATGCCTAACCAAACACCCTAGCAATCGACTAGCAACCCGTTAGCAACTGCCTAGCAACCACTCAGAACACTAGTGTTTTTTGTTTAGTGATTTATATTTAAGGAGTGTTAACAACGTTATCACATAAATTATTATTCTAAATGCCATGTGTTTCCTGTGCCACTGTAATAGAATATCTTTAATGTGCACTGTGAGATTAATTGAAACATAAAATATGAATGAACAAGGCCTCACAGTGGCGCAGTGGGTAGCACGTTCGCCTCACAGCAAGAAGGTCGCTGATCGCTGGTTCGAGCCTCGGCTGGGTCAGTTGGCGTTTCTGTGTGGAGTTTGCATGTTCTCCCTGTGTTGACGTGGGTTTCCTCCGGGTGCTCCGGTTTCCCCCACAAGTCCAAAGACATGCGGTATAGGTGAATTGGGTAAGCTAAATTGTCTGTAGTGCATGGGTGTGTATGGATGTTTCCCAGAGATGGGTTGCAGCTGGAAGGGCATCCGCTGTGTAAAACATATGCTGGATAAGTTGGCGGTTCATTCCGCTGTGGCGACCCCAGATTAATAAAGGGACTAAGCCGAAATGAAAATGAATGAATGAATGAATGAACAACAAACTGAACAGTAGGAGTAACAGAAGCTCTTAAAAGATGTTTTAACCTGCTTAATTAAGTGTGAAAATTACTAAAGGAAATATCCATTTGCTATTTTGCATGTATAGTTTTTTAATTACAAAGGAAATAATAACTCAGGTATTACCAAGGGAAAAAATAAAATATCATATCAGACACTTTTTGAGAAATATGTATTTTTCCATCCCTAGAATATACAATCCTGTAGTCCAGTGTTTCTCAACCACGTTCCTGGAGGACCACCAGCACTGCATGTTTTGGATGTCTCCTTTGTCTGTCACACCCATTACAAGTCTTTCAATCTCTGCTAATGAGCTGATATTCTGAATCAGGTATATTTGGTTAAGGAGACCTGTGCTGTTTCTCAATATGCGTTTTTGTGCGATTTTGTGTCCTTGTGTTCTCGTGTAACCCCATCATCAACCGCCAAAGTTCAGTTCCAAAACTCAAGACCGCAAGAACGGAGGATGCCTAAAAAGTTCACAGATGTGTTCCTGCTATCGAGGATGCACCGATGCAGACTTGAGCACCGAACTCGCTCTAGAAGTCCTGGAAGTCATTGCGGCTGAATAAAGGAGGTGGGAAGCGTAGCAATTTATATAGATTTATATAACTCAGGAGTTTCCCTATTACCATGAAACATTACCATGAAAATCTTAATAAAGGCATAAGCACATTAAGTGTGTTTATTTGCTGAAATTTGTATTAAAATCAGTTTTGTTTGTAATGTGCAAAGTATATTTGTAAGTTTTTTTGTGCATGTTATATATATAAAGGGAAAAAGCAATAAATCATTGTATGAGTGCTGTAATGTTTGAATTTTCCGTTAAAAATGCGTGAAGGTCATGTGACCATCAGGAAGAACGCAGCATGTCATTTCTCACAGGACGCGTTCTGTGTTCTCGCGGTCTCCCGAGTTCGTTCTTCCGAGGTAACCTCATAAGAACACAAATCCGTTGGAACTGAAAAACAGCCTCGGAAAATGTGCAGAGCTAGTGGTCCTCCGGGAATGTGGTTGAGAAACACTGTTGTAGTCCACCACTTACCGTTTTTAAATACTCACAGTTGATAAATCATCATATCCACATATACATCCACATATTTTTTGTAGAGACTATAATGTTGTTTTCAAAAACTTGCATTTTGAAACACATTTTCAAAAGGCTCCCAAGGGCCATTGTCATGTAAATGAAGGACTACCTTTATGGCCATGAAAAATTGTCGGCTGTAAATGGCTTTTTTTTTTCAGTTTTCAAAACCTATTTATTTCAATGGCGTGTGTCGTGTTTATTATAAAAAATATTTGACTATTTATTACAATATTTCTGGCCAAAAAATGCAGCATTAATTTAGTTTATTGATTTATTATTATTTATTTAGACCATTTCAAGTCTTTCAAATCTCTTTTGAAACAAATACTTCATGCGTCAACTCTGAAAATGCAGAACTACCCAGATTATGGAAACTATGCTGCAAAATAGATCCGTCTATAAATGGAAGTGTTCCAAAGTTCTAATTGTAAGGGTCATTAGAGGTCACTCATCAAACATGAGTGCATGAATAATCACATTAAGTTTAATAAGAAAACAATTCATTTGTTGTGTTTGCGTTTTATGACTGAAGCCTAGAACTGTCTAAGGTGTAGAACTAAATTACTGTTTTTAGTGCAATGAAATGTGACCGCTGACATACATAGACTTCAAGGGGGAATTAAAATGCTGAAGGGCTGCAAAATTGTCGCCTTAATACGTGGAGATTGTGGAGCAATCAGTGCTGTCTTTCAGTGCTAAAAGAGTGTGACCTGCTGCTCCTGCTGTGGTCAGCTCCATTTGCGAAGCTTTGTTGGTGTGCGCGTATGTGTTATCAGCTCAGCATTCAAACTGCCAGTGGGAGTGGATTAGAAGAACAGGAGGAAGTTTATTAGGCTGCCTGCCTGCCTGC
>CAIGQW010054212.1:7532138-7551226 GCA_903798125.1 Danio choprae | reverse complement strand
ATTATAATAATATAACTGTATTTTAATACTTGAAAAAAAATTATTTAATAATAATAAACATGTTATAATTAAATAAATATGTATTTTTATTTTGTAGTTATATTTGTATAGTTTTAATAAATAGTGTATTAGCATATTTTATTACATTTAAATATTCATATTTTTGTTACATATTATTTTTTACAAATATTTCATTTTGGTCTTTGAACCTTTTTCCATCTTCAAAAATATTTTTTAGCACATTAAAAATCTCCCACGTGTCTAATTTGACTGAGTTTCTGAGGTTTTACTGGCACACATGCAGATGGTGCAGTAGATGAGCTGGCGACTGACCAGGGCAGAGACGCTGATGTCCAGTCCTGCTTCTTAAATAGATCTGATGGAGAGCAGGCCTTTAATGACTCGTCTGGCTTTAGTAAACTTTTCTTTTATAGCACAGCCACTTTCTGCTCTCATCTGAGCCTCAAGGCCTGATGAAGGTCTGAGACCTGACACTATTTGTTAAGACGGATTGAAAAGATGATCATTTTATTACCAAGTTCTCAACTTTTTTTGGTTACAGTATTAAGCTATAAAATTATATTGTATATGCAATTTGTGAACATGTTTTATTTTTATATATATATATATATATATATATATACAGTTAAAGTCAAAATTATTAGCTCTCTTGTGTATCTATTTGCCGTTTCCAAATATTTCACAAATTATTTTTTAACAGAGCTAGGAATTTTTCACACTATTTCCTATAATATTTTTGAAAATATATTATTTTATATAATATTATAATAGTTTTTATCTGGAGAAAGTCGTATTTGTTTTATTTTGCTTAGAATAAAAGTTTTCATTTTTTTAACCATTTTAAGGTCAATAATTATTAGCCCTCTTAAGCAATTTTTTTTTATTGTCTACAGAACAAACCGCTGCTATACAATGACTTGCCCAATTACACTAACTTGCCTAGTTAAGCCTTTAAATTCCACTTTAAGCTGAATACTATAGTAGTGCCTATAGAAAATCATCATACCCTGTGAAAATCTATACCTCTTACAAGTGCTTACAAAAGACCTTTGGGATAAAGTTATAGAATATACATATATACATATACATAAATATATAGTTTGTTTTAAATGTAATTCATATTATTACCATATTGAGAGTAAACAATTTAACTTTTGTTTTACTATAAGATCCTTTCTGTATTATAAGTATTATATTTTATTATAATATTGCAGTATGCATAATATATTAGACATTATAAACTTTATCATGTTTTTATTAAGCAAAGAATTTTATATATATAAATACTAAGTGTGTATATGAAGTATGTATATACTAAATATTTGTATAATTTTGTTAAAAAATTCTAAGGATGTGTCATTTCAGCAGGCATTGTGAATCCGATCCTCGGTTAACTTTAAGAACAATTAAAGAAGTTGCTAGAAACCCTCTGCACCGTAATGGAAAGTACTGGAACTATCAGTCTGTCTATGCTGGAATCAGCAATGTGTTAAGAGCAAAAAAGAGAAGATAGAAACGCTTTAGTGGAGTTAGAAACACAGTCGTGACTCACACAGATTTCCCTTGAGCTCATTTTAATGCCGGTGTTACCCCGCGCTGGTCCAGTGGGGCTTGTGGGTCTAGAGAGACTTTAAATGTCAAATGTCTGCCACTTGAACGATTTAAGGATCTTTTAAAGTGTCAGGATATAAATATGTCCAAATCTCCTGTCCAACTGTAACCTGTATGTTGTGCATGTTTGCATGTGTTTATTATACAGGTACATATTTGGACACGAGTGGGATCTATGATGAGGAAGTCAGTTCACCAGAGAGCCTACAAAAGTAAGCTAACCACAAATATGTTTTAAGCATGATATCTCTGAAAATAGTTGAAATGACAAAAGCAGAGCAGTATATTTGTTGTATATTTAGTTATATACTAAAGGCTCATTTCCACTGAGTGGTACTAGGTATTCCCATTTATTTCTGTTTCCACTCTCAGAAGTAACAAAATAACAAACTGTACTGTACCACTTTTTTGTGATCTAGGGTACCTAGGACAACAGTACTGTACCAAAAGTGTAGAGATACAGCTGCTAGTTGGTTTACAGAGAATCTTCACTTACATGTGCAACAAGCCAGGGGAACAACAGCACAGGAAGCCATTTTAAATACACAGCTAGAACACAACAGCATAAAAATACAATGAATGTGCGCAACAATGAATATTGGTCAACCCGAACTCAAACAAGCCTTGTTGTTTTCTTGCGACAAGCAGCCACATGCCAAGAAGCAAAAACAAGATCTGCTGTATGTCCGCCATTGTAGTTTAAGGGGCAGTTAACATGTCCTGTCTAAACTTCTGGAAATCTCTCTCTAATTGTGCACACTTTGCTCAATTATTAAAAATCATTAGAAATATTGAGTGCGCTAAAGATGTGACAGCTTTCTTCTTTGAATGTGAATGATGTTGATCGCAACTTTCTGGTGCACACCATGCCTACCAAGTAAGGGTACTATTGGCAGTGGAAAAACTGATCAGGGTAACCCATATTAAATTGTACTGTATTGTACTGTATTGCTCAGTGGAAACGAGGCCTAAATATACAGTACTTTGACCTTTAGAGGAATATTTTTTAGTGCAATTAAGGACTTTCTTCTACCAATAAATACTCAAGTACGCTGCTGTGAGCATGTAAGATATTATGCTGCATGAAAAGCAATGCATAAAACCCATTGCAGATTTTAGACAGGTGGTGTTGGGGGATGTGGAGGATTTCAGAGAATCTCTGATGAGATCAGCTTAAAACCAACGTTCTGGTCTTATAATAGGTCACATTTGTACTTTTTCAACATTTCCTAAATAGTAGTTTTTTTCTGATTCTTTGATCTATTTTCATGTAACAAGCCCAAAAAATTGACATACGATTAGCAATAGGCAATGAAAAAAATACAGAAAGCAGCTGTGTATGTTTCATTTTGAGGTCTTTTGTCGATCCTGTTTCCTTCTAAGCAAGTAGTTAATAGTGTGAATTTTTACTTAAACTAAAGTATTCCCATATATGTTTATTTTATGTTATTTTTTTAAAGGTACAAGTTCACGTGGCATCATTTCTGGCTATTTCTAGCTAACATGCTTTAAAAACACTTTAAAGTCTTTAATGTTTCATATTCAGGTCAGTTGGACGGAGAATCTGTGTTTGTTTTGAATGCATTTGGCCACACGAGAGCTTACACTATGAAAGCTACATTTTCAACTAAACCTGGAAGTGGTCAAAGCACACAAACACACATGAACAGACACACAAAAATCCTGCAGATTTAGACAGGTGGTGCTGGTGAAGGCAGAAGATTCCTTATATGAGAAATATATTACATATATACAATATAGTTATATTATAAACATATATTTTATCTATACAATCATGTGATCATCAGTCAACTAGAGTGTCATGACTGTGGATTCATGGTCACGTTGCATTTCTCTGACAGGGTGATGGAGAATGAAGAGGGCAGAAAAGAGTATTTGGTGTTCCCCACGAGCAAGAACCATTGTCCCAGTCAGAAGGGGCGCAAAATCCCCCTGAAGGGGAACGGCAGGAGAATCGATTACATCCTTTATAAAGAGGAAGGCCTTCACCAGGACTGGAAAGTGGTGAGATCTGATTAATAAATCTACTTCCCTTTTTAGGAGAACATGCAAATAATGACTTAACACATACTGTGAGTAAACATCACAGTGCATACAGAAACATGGGACTGCCTGTGGGAAGTAAATAAACCAGATGACTTCTGTTATGCTGCACATTCATGACTGTGTTTGGACATGTTTATATCTGTAGTGTATTGAATATATTGCGTATGTTTTTCTCAATGCAAGAGTCAACTGGACCCATTTCGTTGATTATGTTGTTTCTAAACATGTGGTTATTCATTATGAATAATGAACATATCCTAAAAATGTGAAATGTCAACACAAGTGCATTGAATCACAATTTGATCCAAAATGCAAAATAACTATGCAAAATATCTTGCCACTGGGCACTGTGTGAGACGTGTCATGCTGTAAATAGGTCATACTGTATGTAAACTGTATAGCATACCATCAATTCCAAGCAATTTTAGCAGACTATCAAGTGCAAATTGTGTATTTGCCTGTTTTTATTGTTAACTGAACATAAACTGTCTATTCAAATAAAAATATATATAAATATATAAAATTATTCAAATTGTTTTTGGTCATTTAAAATAAATCTTTTTTTTTATTTATTTAAAATAAATCTAAAACAAAATATTAATATACGATTTTATAAAAGCAATTACAAAAATTTTAAAATGTTGACTTAGCAGGTAACTGAAATATGTACATTTTCATACATAAAAATGTATAAAAACAAAAACACGAATAAATATTATAAAATAATAAAATGCATAACAATTAAGAATTATAAATTAACAAAAGAGCAACATGCCGGTGCAGTGGGTAGCACTGTTGCCTCACAGCAAGAAGGTCACTGGTTCGAGCCCCGGCTGGGTTTGCGTGTTCTCCCCGTGTTGGCGTGGGTTTCCTCCGGGTGCTCAGGTTTCCCGCACAGTCTAAAGACATGCGGTACAGGTGAATTAAATTAATTAAATTGGCCGTAGTGTATGTGTGTGGATGTGTGTGGATGGATGTTTCCCAGTACTGGGTTGCAGCTGGAAGGGCATCCGCTGTGTAAAACATATGCTGGATAAGTTGGCGGTTCATTCCGCTGTGGCGACCCCGGATGAATAAAGGGACTAAGCCAAAGGAAAATGAATGAATGAAATGATTCAAATTAAAGCTTATTCAGGGTTTTTACTAAATTAGTATATAACAAATAATTATTTTACAAGTAATTTAAACAAATAAAGCTGGAATGCAATAAAATAAAAAATTTACTCAAAATAGTGAGGGGTTACCTAATTAATTAGTAACTACTGTGTAATATTAACACCAAACATAAACTGATGTTTTTACTTATACTTACCTAACTAACTCCATAGTGCCATCCCATGGAGCAGTATAAGTATAGCATCCAAAAAGATCAATAGCATCTGACATAGTGGTATAAATTGCCATATGATTCATTTATTTTAATAGTTCTTAAGGACTTGATCTATTGCCCCTTCACAGGATATAGAGGAGTTCAGCTTCATCACTCAACTGGCTGGATTGACTGACCATCTCTCAGTGGCTGCAAGATTGGTTGTGTCAACTGGAGAAGAGGAGACTTAGGACCCGGCCGTAATTCAGAAAAATCAATGCCACGGAGAGAGAGAGGAGAGAGAGGCAAAGAGAGAAGTGAATGAAAGGAAAAGCAGCAGGAGGAGGCATTTCGTCCAGCTTCCCGACAGATGAGGCCAGGGTGATTGAGAAGGTTGGTAAATCGTGAAAAAAAAACAACAATGGATGACATAAACTAGAGAGGGGGGTGAGGGAAACTGAGAATACCACCATAGACTGAAAACAGGTGCATGTTGTTCTCCGTCCACCCCTGGACTCTACTTGTTTACATCAAAACTAATGAACAAAATTCAAGATTTAACTCTCCTTTGCACTTCTGAAGCTTCTCTGGGGCTCTTAAAGGGGCGAAGGCCGTTTTCTGGTGCCATGACCCGGATTTTTGAAGGAAGGCTGTTTCAAGGTTGACTGTTCTGGTCGTCTTTGTACGTCGAACATGTGTTTCAAGTTAGATCTATCCCTCAGCGTTCTTCAAAAGACCTCAGCAAGTGTCTTTCTTTTCTAACGTCTTTCTAAGGTTTCTATGGCCTCGCGCCATCTTTTTAGGGAGTTTATATACTGATATACAATGATGGCATCATATGGCCTCATCTAACACTACGTTAAACAATATGTCGGATACAGTGACCAAGACCAACTACCGGATGTGACCACCAAACCATCGGTAGATGCATGTTTCGCAGTGCACTGCCATGTTTGTCATGGACTGCATGTTTGACGTGAACGCCCAGATGATATTTTTCACTAAAATCCCTAATCCCCGAACACCGTCTTTTCCTTCTTGCAGTATTGCTGTGGCTCCAACACAGGAATAAAGGTGTCATTAAAAGGCCCCACAGTGTTCACTGTTTACATATTTGAGCCAAGATTGTCGTCCCCTGCAAATGTTTACACATGGTTCCCCAAGAACTACCCCAAGTTAGACCCACCTCAGCTCGCTGTTTATGTGTTAACACAACTGCTTTTATACTCTCTGAAAGTCTCTTGTTATAAGTTGTTATTATTATTATTATTATTATTATTATTATTATTATTATTATTATTATTATTATTATTATATTATCATTATTCTTATGATTATTATGGTTCGTAGATTTGACATTTATGTGCTTTTTACAAATGGCTACATTATTCCCCATGATGCATTTTATCTGCTTTTTTGCTGTGGTAGAGGTTTACAGCAGCCTAGTGTAGAGCTCCGCCCTGTTTTGACTGACAGACTAATTGGCCAATCAGTATGTCTGTAGACGTGTTTAGCTTTGCTGTAACAGATGCTGTGTTCCATTCAATTCTGAATATGGATAATAAAATACTGGAGCCATTTGGTATTCAGTGGCATTAGCGTTTTTCACATGAAATGACAATGTGAAAGTAATGCATGTTAAACTGTTCTGACTGAAAGTGTTTTTTCGAAGTTGGGTTGGCAGATTCCGACTGATGTGAGTAACTCATTATTTTCAGTGAATCAAAAACATATAAAACTGACACCCTTTAAACAAATGAATGAATCTTGAATCAATTCTTTATGGCAAATCATTAACACAGTGCAAGCATAGAAGACAGATTTCCAAATATTTGACTCTTTTAAGTTCTTTTTTTGGGGGGAATCATAAACATACTGTATTACCATAAAATTCCCCGAGTGCACTCAAATGAATGATTGCTCTGAGTCAATACTTTTGTTGAATCTTAAACACATCAAAACCATCAATGTCAGATCCCCATTTGGGTTAAAGTCTTTTGATGAATCAGAAACACAGGGCATAATCAGTGAAGTCAGATTCTCTAATGCAGTGTTTCCCAACACTGTTCCTGGATGCACAACAACAGTACATATTTTGGATGTCTCCCTTATCTGAATCATTCATTTCAGGTTTTGGAGTCTCTTCTAATGTTCTGATGAGTTGATTTGGGTGTGTTTGATTAGGGAGAGGTTGAAAATGTGTATTGTTGGTGGGCCTTCAGGAACAGGGTTGGGAAACAGTTGATTATTTTTGGTAAAACTATAATAATCAAATTCATAAATAAATAATTGTTTGGATTTAATAAATAAAAATGCAGCACGTCTTGACTGTTTGAATCATATTTATTTGTGAATCAAACACATGAATGACTCTTTTGATTCAATTGTTTTTGGCAAATTAAAAACATGCTTTCCAAATGAATGACTTACTTAAGTGAAATCTTCCTGGTGTATCAACATGTAACATGTACAACCATGTTAATTCCAAGATGACTGTTTTCAATGGATTATTTTGAAAAAAATAAAAACACATAGTCTAAGTATTAGATTAAACTCAGTTACTAACAGTTGTTTATTTGTACATTGTGTGGTTAAAATAGCATGTCTTGAGTTCTGTAGCATAGTATTTTGAAGTAGTATTTGTGGTTGTGGTTGGAAGGCAGAAATAGGAACATCCCATCAAAGTTTGAATGGAACACAGCATCAATCCAGTCCCAATTCACCCACCCGCCACTAATGTTAATCTAGCGTATCGTTCTTTAATCAGGTCAGTGTGCCATAATAATGAACCCTATCCAGATCCACAGTACTCACGCTTATAATGGAGCACAGGGTGCAGTTTAGAGTTTCTCATGGTAGTGAAAACCCCTGTTCTCAATCTGAACTCTTTCTATTGTAACTTAACTGCCATTGTTTTCCAAGGTCAGTGTTTCAGGGTCAAGCAGGGAGAGCTGTAGTACAGATGCATGCAGTGAAATAATGAAGCTTCACGATTTCTCACTCTCATCGCTGTCCATTAAGATCTTACTGTTCTCTATATTGTTTTTTGAGACAATGCTTTTTTTGTTGTTTCTCTTTTCTTTTCTTTTTTTATTTCGAGGAATGCGGCTTGCTATAAGCTTTCGGCTGGTCAGGTTTTCAAGGGGAAAATGGAAAGGGAAAAGCTTTCTCAGTGTCAGCTCTTTATAAATGCATTTTGGTTCTGCTTTTTATTAAAAAAAATCCCTCTTTGATTCAAAGTGTGTGCGTGTTTTGATTATTTGGTAAAAATAGTATTGGTTCACAATGTTCCTAGTGAAATTACCAGAAATCTCATTGGGTCAGTAAAGATTTGACCATTTCTATGTTCTCAAAACTGCATTAAATATTTGTTAAAAAAAAAAATAATGTTATAGAGTGAAATGTTATTACATTTTAGTACAAATTATATCACATATTTAGGAATTTTCATTGAAATAGCTCAAGTGCCTGCAAAAGGATGTCAAAACTACAAACACTTATTTTGAGTAAGTGTGAACTTCAATGCTCAAAACTACAGTAAATGGCAATGAAAATGTGTTTTTTTTTCTGGATATCCTGTAGAATGGTGTACTGTACAAAACACTGTACACATTCTGTGTATCTCCAAAATATTCCACAGGAAGCAGTTCTAAGTAAAGTAAATGCAAAAAGTGATTCAGGAAGTACCTATTGTGACAATTTCTCCAAAAGAAGATTGTTAGGTCAACAATAAACAACAAGATCATTCGATTTAGGATGGCTGGTTGTGTGCTTTCACAGATTGTCACAGTAAAAACCATTCCTGAAATACATTTGAATTCAAATATATGCCAGTTAAATAGATGATCGCAATATACACCTTTAATTAATATGTCATTTAAATGGTTATGTTCTATCAACTAATTTTGTATCAAAATCAAAATCAATTTCATAATTGAACAGCAGCAGCAAGTTTGTAGTCCATGTGAAAAATGCTTGTTGTTTGGTGAGAGCAAGGTCTCTGCAATCTGAATGATGTCACTTGTGTTGGTCAGAATGGTAGACCGAAAGAGGATGTGATACCGACCGGGACATTTTTTTTAAGGCCTAAACTTAACCACGGTTTTTAAACTCAAAAAAGAAAAAAGATTAGTTTGGTGTATAAACAATTGTTTTGGTTGGTACAAGATTATTATTAGCCCAATCACAAACTCATTGATATGTGCTGGTTCTTTTTCATAAACATACAGCATAAGCACAGCATAAAGTACAATGTAATGTGGGATTCACAAACAAATGTGCAACCTTATGTGGTTGAAACAGCTCTTGGCCTGTGGTAGAAGCAGGGATTCCTCCTAATATGACATATGAACTTAAATAAATCATGGGAACATTCTCTTAAGGTTATGCTCCAAGTTATTTTTCCTTATTTGGGTTGCAAAGTATCTCTTAGCTGTGGTGTGGAGTTTTTATTTTTTTGTTTTTTGAGTTTTTTGTTTTCAATATTAATAATTACTGCATCTGTAACTTTATTTCTCATGTAAGTAAAATTGAGAAATGAAACATTATATCCTAAGTATTATCTGTAAAGCTGAAGTGGCTTTAGTAAAATCACATTTGTATATTTTTTTTGGAAACCATATAAGAATGTTCTCGGGACGTTCTTTGTAGACATAACCAAAAACTTACCTTCCCAAATTGCTGCTGGGGGTATTTTGTCACAAATTAAAGAGAACCTAAAATAGAATGTTCAGGGAATGCTGTAACCTAAAGGGAACATTCTGTTTACGCAATGAAAACTTTCCTTGCTAGAAAATGCTACGTGAGTTATATGGGAACCTGTGGAGTGTTTTCACAATGTGTCATGCGTCAGCCATGTTGGAGAGCAGAGCATAAACTGTGCAACTGAACTGAACAAAACCTTTTTGGTAACCTTTTTGGTTACGTCTACAAAGAACTGATTACTTCTGCTGAAAATTATGAAATATTGTCATGCTTTGGCTTGTACTTATTGGTCGGTCCAAGAAACACTTTTAAGGGAAGACTGTCAAAATGTATAAAAGCATTTGTATTCAATGAGAGCCTAAGTCAGTTTGTCAAATTATTTAACCCTGCTTAAGTCGTTTTTTATTAGCAACTTCAACGTTTTTCCCCATGGTTTAGACAGCATAGATAACAGAACAGTAGTAGATTACAGTGTAATCAAATGCTGGTGTTTATATACCAGTGGCTCGTACTGACACATCCCTATTATCACATTACACAATACAAATAATAATAATAAATCACAGAGAAAATTGGTGAACAGTCATTAGATGGCATGTTCGTGATCAATAATAACAATTTACATTTTTTTTATTAGAAATGTTTGAACTAGTAAGTTAGGCTTATCACTCCACCACCTTCGTGAGCGTGACGTCACTAATTAACGACAGTTCTTACCGACGCGGTTGAAACGACGCCTCTGCGACACCGTTCAGGAAAAAAAAATCGGAGGAGCAAATAAAGTTAATTTCCTAAGTGATACTGCATTGGGTTAGTTAAGTTGTGTCTTTGAAAAACGCACCCCTGAAGGATCCCTTTACTCAATGAGTTTCTCTGAGTGGACTGACATAAAGTCACTGGCCTTATCCGTGACAGGAACGCATATTGTTTCACGCTGAGGAAATTTGATTAATTTCAGGTAGGCTTCTAATATATTTGGTGTAGACAAGCTACATGATACAAACTATATACTATACTACTATACAAACGAAGTGATAAATATAGCCTATTTTACACTTTTACAGCATGGTATTGATTTTAACACGTTTCTGTCACGTGTGAGAAGCTGTCGTTTCCTCTCTCCATGATCTTGTTTGACGTCGACTACGTTACGTTTTCCTGTTTATTTTGTTACGTGTTGCTGCAATATTTTCCTCTTTCTGTTCTGTACACAGCCCTCACCACATTAATACATACCCACATAATACCAAATATACAAAAGGTTAAAGGAACCAAAACTAATATTTTAAGTTATGAAATATAATAATAAATTCAGATATGAAGTCAAGTAGCCTAAAGTTAGCAGGGCAGTAGATGAATATGACTCATAAAAACGGATATAATACGGCCTACAATAACCTGGCAGTTTTGTATCATTTTACATATCAAAATACGTGATTTCATGGGCACCACGGCATTACTTTTCTGTTTGTGGAGGTGATTAATTTTGTGTGTATTAAATATTAGTAGTAATTTCTCTGGTTGACTGCATCTATAACTTCTCATATAAGTAAAATACAGATAATAGGGTTACATGATGCATTGATTTAATATGATGTCCCAAATGTATATTTCATTTACATTTATATACTGCAACATTGTATGATGAACGTGTTGGGAATCTTAATGTAACATTATGCCTAATTTATCAGTTTTATGGTCAAACCCAACCATCGTAACAATTAATTCTGCTCAAGCTAAATATTGGTTTGGTGATAGTACTATCAAATCCATAAAAACAGAGAATAAAAGAGACTATTCATTGGTTTTAGCTGGCTCGAGTATTTTTATTATTTTTATATTATATTATTATATTATATTATATTATTTTTATTAACACAATGAGATGCTAGCTAATGTTTCTTGAATAACAAATATATTTTCAATAAAAGGTTTTGTTTTTTTCCAATAATAATACTAAAATGGTTAATAATAATGTAAATGTTCAATTGTTTTAATTAATTAATACTACAATTTTATTAAATGTTTATGGTTCATGCAAATTATTGATAAAAACAACAACAATAATATAAAAAACCAAACAAAATGTAAAGTATACTTCACTCTTCAATAATTTATTATTATTATTATTTATTAATAAGGCAAAATAGGAAAAAATAACAAAAGACTGATAAAACAAAGGGGCCTCACAGTGGCGCAGTGGGTAGCACGTTCGCCTCACAGCAAGAAGGTCGCTGATCGCTGGTTCGAGCCTCGGCAGGGTCAGTTGGCGTTTCTGTGTGGAGTTTGCATGTTCTCCCTGTGTTGGCGTGGGTTTCCTCCGGGTGCTCCGGTTTCCCCCACAAAAGTCCAAAGACATGCGGTATAGGTGAATTGGGTAAGCTAAATTGTCCGTAGTGTATGAGTGTGAATGGGTGTGTATGGATGTTTCCCAGAGATGGGTTGCAGCTGGAAGGCCATCCGCTGCGTAAAACATATGCTGGATAAGTTGGCGGTTCATTCCGCTGTGGCGACCCCAGATTGATGAAGGGACTAAGCCGAAATGAAAATGAATGAATGAATGAATGATAAAACAAAGATAAATAATGTTAATCAACACATATTAGCACTTCACTAGTTCATCTGTTAATGCTTCTTCATTTTATTATAATGCTTTTATAATGTTTAATGCTTGAAGGTAATGCTTATAATATTGTATTATAGTGCTTCACATATAATACATTGCAAATACATCTACATAAAACCTTTACATTACAAATACATTTACATTTCAATAATTATTATTGTTTATTAATAAGGCAAAACATAAAAAATAATAAAGGATAGGACTAATAAAACAAAGATTGATAATATTAATAAACGCATATATTAACACTTCACTATTTTACCTCTGTTGATGCTTCTAAAGTAAAGAATATTTCTTTTTTAGGGTATAAATACATTTACATTATATTTTTACATTATAAATACATTTGCATGCAAATACGTTTTGCATTACACAAAGACATTTACATTAAATTTCATTCATTCATTCATTTTCATTTCGGCTTAGTCCCTTTATTTATCTGGGGTCGCCACAGCGGAATGAACCGCCAACGTATCCAGCATATGTTTTACGCAGCGGATGCCCTTCCAGCTGCAACCCATCTCTGGGAAACATCCATACACACCCATTCACACTCATACACTACGGACAATTTAGCTTACCCAATGCACCTGTGTCTTTGGACTTGTGGGGGAAACCAGAGCACCCGGAGGAAACCCACGCCAACACGGGGAGAACATACAAACTCCACACAGAAACACCAACTGACCCAGCCGAGGCTCGACCAGCGACCTTCTTGCTGTGAGGCGAACGTGCTATCCACTGCGCCACTGTGAGGCCTTACATTAAATTTGTATAATATAAATACATTTACATTCATTTTTGTCATTACAAAATGCATTTACATCACACTTTTACATTACAAATACATATACATATGTTTTACAAGACACATTTACATTAAATGTGTACATTATACATTTACATTTTTTTCATTACAAAATGCACTTACTTTGCATTTTCACATTACAAATACATTTACATTACATTTTTACAGTGCAAATACATTTACATTACATTTTTACAGTGCAAATACATTTACATTGTAATTATTTATTTATTAACTTGGTTGTATACTTCACATTTACATTACATCTGTACATTATAAATACATTTATATTTTGTACATCACAAATACATTTACATTGCATTTTTTACATTACAAATACATGTACATTACATTTTTACATCCCAAATACGTTTACATCACATTTTAACATTACAAATACATATACTTTGTTTGCATCTTTACAATACAGATACATTTACATTATATTTATAGATTACAAATACATTTACATGACAATTTTACATTTTAATTCATTAATGTATGTATTTGTTTGTTTGTTTGTTTTGTATAGTAATGATAGTATCACTGATAGATTACCAGTATGATAAAAAAAAAAACAATTCCTTACAAAATAAACAAAAAACTCAAATAATTCCCCTGCATTCTCCAACACAACTTCCAAGTTATTAACAAGATTGAAACTTGAAATCAAACAATGTTGTCTTTGTTGCACTGGACAGTCCGAAAAACTCCAACGGGAGTCAGGATAAAATGAGTAATCCAAACTAAACATAAAGAAGTTCTTTCCCTTCTGTACGTTTTACAAGTCAAATGCACTGAACATCAGCTTTCTGCAGAATCAACTCAGTGAATCATCAGGAATGCACCTGAACATTTACTGAGATATTTTGGTATTGAAGTATGCGGCCATAAAACAAATCTATATGATAAAATCAAAAATGGGCAAAGTTACTGAAGCGTGTTTCTCAAATATTCATAATGACACAATGTAAATGTGTATGAAAGTACAGTGACTCAGAGAATGAAAGTGCCTTATAACTCATCATAATCATCCAGGTGTATGAGAGATTTGCTGGATTCATATCAGTTTTAGAGTTTAATTCCTTTTCGTTTTGTCAGCTTGGTTAAAAACCCTTTGTTAAATATGCTTGCTCTTTTTTAACACAGAGTGGGCGTCTGAATCTTAGATGAAACTGTCTGTCTGTGTTAAATGAGAAAATGTCACTGTAAATGTGGCCGGTGACATTTGTCTTACATTAGCGCTCGTTTTCGAAAGAGGATGTGATACTTGATGGGGTATTCATGATTTGAAACGTGGCGCCAGTGTTTCTTTAAATGAGTGCAAAACATTTAAACGTTTAACTGACTTTGAAATTGTTTAAAGGTTTTAGCTTTTCTTCAGAAACGTAAGCTAATTGTTTTTTTATGATATGTTAGCGTCTAATGCAATTGGAACCAATTCAATTCTGTTTTTTAAATGATAAATATTTATTCTGTAAAAAAAAAATAAAAAAGGTTAACAATTGTAAAAAAAAGTTTTACAATTAATTATGCAATTACAGAAAAAACACTTTCAAAATATGTAGAAAAAACAAAAAAACATGTTCATAAAAAATTTTCTAAATATTGTCTCAGATCCTCCATCCATATAATGCATTGTTCATGTTGTTGTTGTTGTTGTTGTTGTTATTATTATAATTATTATTATTATTATTATTATTATTATTATTATTATTACTGAGATGACATAACTAAAATAATTTAGCAAAAACAGTATTTATTATTAGTATTATTATTATCATTATTATTATTATTAATATTATTATTATTATTACTGAGATGGCATAATTAAAACATAATTTAGTAAAAACTAAATTTATTATTATTATTATTATTATTATTATTATTATTATTATTATTCATTCAGTCATTCATTTTCTTTATCGGCTTAGTCCTTTTATTAATCTGGGGTCACCACAGCGGAATGAACCGCCAACTTATCCAGCATATGTTTTACGCAGCGGATGCCCATCACTGGGAATTATTATTATTATTATTATTATTATTATTATTATTGCTATTATTATTATTATTATTATTATTATTATTATTATTATCATTATTAGTATTACTGAGATGACATAACTAAAATAATTGAGCAAAAACAGTATTTAATATTATTATTATTTTTATTTCCTTTTCGGCTTAGTCCCTTTATAAATCTGGGGTCGCCACAGCGGAATGAACCGCCAACTTATCCAGCATATGTTTTACGCAGCGGATGCCCATCCAGCTGCAACCCATCTCTGGGAAACATCCACACACACTCATTCACACTCATACACTACAGACAATTTAGCTTACCCAATTCACCTATACTGCATGTCTTTGGACTTGTGGGGGAAACCGGAGCACCCGGAGGAAACCCACACCAACACCGGGAGATCATGCAAACCTCATACAGAAATGCCAACTGACCCACCCGAGGCTCGAACCAGTGACCTTCTTGATGGGAGTCGATCATGCTACCCACTGCGCCACCGTGCAGCCACTATTATTATTATTATTATTATTATTATTATTATTATTATTATTATTATTATTATTATTATTATTATTATTACTTAGATGACATAACTAAAATAATTAGCAAAAACAATATTTATTATTGTTATTATTATTATTATTATTAATATTATCATCATCATCTAGCAATGCAGTGAGATCTTATAAATGTTTTAAGTATCATAAATTCAAGCATTTTTTTAAGTATTATTTTAAACTAGTTATTATTAAGGTATTATCCTGCAAATAACAAGGATGCAAAAATGCATCTCTAAATGGGTGCTCAGCCTAAGAGCAAAAACTGCAAAAATGTATGCAACCGAAGATCAAAAAAATACCCATTTGTTAAATTAAAAGGCTTACACAAAACATGTAACATTTCGAGCACACAGGCTCTTCCTCAGACAGAAACTTTACACGTTGTGTGTAAGCCTTTTAATTTAATAAATCTTTATTTTTTGGAGCTTCGGTGTTGCCGCCAATTTGAATAAATAGACATTTTATGCAACAATAACAAATCACATGATTTTATTTAAATGTGTTTGGATTATATCCTTTAATTATTATAGTATATTATTATTGTTGTTGTTGATGTTATGATAAAGAGAAAAATATTAACAAATAAATAAAAAATAACAAACAAAGTTTACCCCGAGCAGCACTGTGGCGCAGTGGGTAGCACAATCGCCTCACATCAAGAAGGTTGCTGGTTCGAGCCTCGGCTGGGTCAGTTGGCATTTCTGTGTGGAGTTTGCATGTTCTCCCCGTGTTCGCGTGGGTTTCCTCCGGGTGCTCCAGTTCAAAGACATGCGGTACAGGTGAATTGGGTAAGCTAAATCGTCCGTATGAGTGTGTGTGTGTGTGTGTGTGTGAATGAGTGAGTGTGTATGGATGTTTCCCAGAGATGGGTTGCGGCTGGAAGGGCATCCGCTGTGTAATACATATGCTGGATAAGTTGGCGGTTCATTCCGTTGTGGCGACCCCAGATTAATAAAGGGACTAAGCCGAAATGAAAATAAATAAATGAATAAATTATTATTATTGTTGTTGTTGTTGTTGTTGTTGTTATTATTATTATTTCTCCCCGTGTTGGCGTGGGTTTCCTCCGGGTGCTCCAGTTTCCCCCACAAGTCCAAAGACATGCGGTATAGGTGAATTGGGTAAGCTAAATTGTCTGTAGTGTATGAGTGTGAATGGGTGTGTATGGATGTTTCACAGTGATGGGTTGCAGCTGGAAGGGCATCCGCTGCGTAAAACATATGCTGGATAAGTTGGCGGTTTATTCCGCTGTGGCGACCCCAGATTAATAAAGGGACTAAGCCGAAATGAAAATGAATAAATGAATGAATATTATTATTATTATTATTATTATTATTATTATTATTATTATTATTATTATTATTATTATTATTATTATTACTATTATATTTTTTAGGCTCTAGCACTTCCTGGTGATAAGTTAATATAGGAAAAATATATATAAATTATTAATTTATTATTTGTTATTATTATTGTTGTTGATATTATTATTATTATTATTATTATTATTATTATTATTATTATGTAATCTCCAGCACTCCATGACCATATGTCTATAACAATAAATATATATATTGAATTGTCATGCCAACAGAACTATAAACACAAAACACCAGCATAACAATCAAGTTTTAGATTAGACTCGGAAAGAATAATTCTCCCAAAATATCAGCCATAATATTTGGGAAAAGCAGCAACATGCATCCTTAGTAAGATTCCACAACCACTAGATACGCTTTATAAAGTTCCTTATGACTCTATTCTTTGGAATGGCACGAGGGAGTAAGAATTAAGTGATGAAATTCAAATGTCTGCATCTAATTTCCCTCTACCACAAAGGGCCGCAGTGTTCAGCGCTCCAGTGTTTTTCTTTTTTCTGAAACGAAAAGAGGAAGTGAAAGGTTTGCAGTCAGAACCGTCCCCTATAGTATCAGCACAGGTCTAAATGTGAAGCAGTGAAGGTCAGAGCACGTGTTTGTGTGTGGGTGTGACGACGACAGAGACTGACGGAGTTTCTTTCTGTGTGGGTGAATTCAAAGCAAATTTCCCTCCTCAAATTCCACCCCGAATCACGGATCTTCCCTTCTCTGAGGAGCTGTATAAAAGCAGACAGGACAAACCATGAGACATACACAGCAGGTCCAGCTTGAGGAATCATTTCTGGAAAATTCTCGAGTCATCATCTTATAGAAAGTGCTAAAATGAGCGCCTCTCGCTTTGTGTTTTTATCTGCTGTTGTGGTGCTGCTGTGCGCTGTCAGCCTCAGTCAAGGTAAGATGAAGGAGAAAGATTATTAATTAGTATATTGATCCATTTATCTGGAAAAAATATATAAGATAATATAAAATGTTTATTTATTTGTTTGAACTAATATTATTTCGTAGCTAATATATTAAGTGCTGTTATTAATAATTATGTTTTGTGTAACATAGTCTCATAATAATAATGATATTTTCTATAAGATTTTTTTGCAATTAATAATAACTAATGTAGTATAAGAACTAACTAACAATAACTTAATTGTGTTTTCTTTATTCTAGGAATGCGCATTGGACCAAAGAGATGCTGTTTCCAGTTTGTGGAGCGTCAAGTGCCTTTCAAACAAGTAGTGGAATACAGCATGACAAGCCAGCAGTGCCCCAGAGAAGCCATCCTGTACGTATGACAATAATAACATACCTGACTGTGTCATTGTGAAGGGAAAATTATATATTTAAAAATATATAGTTTTAATATCAGTTTATTAGTTTTTTTATATTATTATTATTAGTAGTAGTAGTAGTAGTAGTAGTAGTAGTAGTAGTAGTTAGTATTATTATTATTATTATTATTATTATTATTATTATTATTATTATTATTATTATAGGTTATGTGCTAGTTAATTTTTAATATCCATTATTTTTATTGTTCCTTTTGGTATTATTATTATTATTATTATTATTATTATTATTATTATTATTATTATTATTAATATATAGATTTATATATATAGACGAATATGACTAATTATAATTTTAGAAATTGTAATTATTTTGTTATTTTTATGTTAATGAGAATAATTAATTAGTAATATAGTCATTTGTTATTATTGGTACTTGTATATCATATTTTATATGCATTATTTTAATGAAATCATTTTCAGGTTTACATTTATTAGAATTGTTTATTGTATTACAATATTACAGTAATTATATTACGATAATATGCAATTATTACACATAATTGTTATTAATATTGTTATTATTTATTAATTGGTGTTGCTATTATTATTTGTTGTATTACCTTAATATTTGCTTTTTTTAATTGTCGTTATTATTATTATTATTATTATTATTATTATTATTATTATTATTATT
>CAIGQW010054212.1:7512169-7532128 GCA_903798125.1 Danio choprae | reverse complement strand
TTATTATTATTATTATTATTATTATTATTATTATTATTATTATTATTATTATTATTATTATTATTATTATTGTATTGTAATATATATTACATTTTATTTTAATACCAGAATAATAATTTTGGAATAATTGTTATAAATTTTTTTTGTTGTATTTCAATAATAATAATAATGATGAGTATAATAATAATAATAGTAATCATCATCATCATTATTTAAAATCAGCAATATAATTCTTATTTGTTTATAATTATTTTTGTATAATTACTTTTATTGCTGAGAATTTTATACATATATTTGCATAATATTATACATATTATATTTATTATTTTATTAGTACTACCACTACTACTAATAATAATAATGATAATAATAGATAATAATATTTCACTTATTATTATTATTATTATTATTATTATTATTATTATTATTATTATAATGTTTATTATGCTAATTCATGTGTGTTTGATGATATTGAATGTGTCAGGTTCAAGACTGCAAAGGGACGTTATGTGTGTGCCAGACCCAGTGATTCCTGGGTACAGGAGTACAGGCAGGCCATTGACAGCAGACGTGTTGGCAGTCAGGGGACTCTGTGAATGTCCTGACCTGCGTCCTCCAACTTCTGAACCACTTCAGAAGCACGGGACAAAAGTGGAGTGTGGAGAGAAACAAAAAAAGAAGTCAAATGCAGTTATTGTACTCACCGACCGATGCACTGTCACTAACTGATCAGCAGATTGAAGCTACGAGGTTAAAAAATACAAAAAGTTTGTTGTTTGAAATGTTTTATCTTTTTGACTCATTTGTTGTTTTGTCTCACTAATATATTTCTAAAAATATAGTGTTTTTTATTACAGTGTTTGTTACAAATGATTAACCTATAGCTGAAAGTATAAAATGATGGTTTCTACAAGAGAATGAAATGGTTTTAAATATTTTTGTATCGTGACAAAACAGACTATGTTGAAAATCTGTTCATGTAAGTTTTGCTGACTTATCCTCTTCAAAATAAAGACACTTTCTGGGTCTCTATTTGGCTTTTTCACACTTGTTCATTAGTGTTAAATTAAGCATTCACAATGATTCATGCAGCTCACACTTACTGCTTTCCTGTGCTTTTGGAAACATGTTAACAAGCATATATGCATATTTAAGAGTGTGGCCATTTATATGACAACATATTCAACCAAAAATGTCTAACATTTTATGCGTTTTGTCTGTTGGTTTACACAACACTTGCATTTTAGTGACTGAAAATGCATATATCTGAAAACAGGATTCAAAATGGACGTTTTTGTTGTGTTTGTGTAAACACCTGAAAAGCAAAAGTCTTTCAAAATGATGGCATCATGCATATTAGGGAGGTGTATATTAAAGGTAAACCTGAACAAACACACAACAATGGTGGAGTATGTTGTAGTTTTGCTGTTGCTCAAGTGCTTGCTAACGCTTCTTCAGCAAAGTGTGGATTTATTTCACATAACAGCTAAAACTGGGAACGCCACCGATGGCACTTTGTCCCTTCTCTACAGGTGCTGTTACTGTTTACTAACAAGGTGACTGCGCCAAATACTGGCCTGGCATACTTAATACAGCATTTTTGGTCATTTCCGTGGATGTGTAAACGTAGATCTTTTTAAAAATGTTGTTGTGTAAACATGAAACTTTTAAAATGCAACTGAACAATCTTTGCATTTTGGCCTACATTTGTTGTTACATTACATTTGAATGTAATACGCTCAAAGTTCAATGCGAAAGGAGACATTGGCTTTTACAGAGTTAGCTTAGCAAAGCCTACAGCAACCAAAGTTTGGGGATTTCAAAAAAATACATCCAGGTTAGTGAGATCACAAATGCTTCTGGTCACGTGCATATATCCCGCGCAGCGAAGGGGCGTGGCCAGAGGCGCTGTAATGTTATAGCAGAGAAAGCTAAAATGCTGTCCAAATGCTGCTATTTCCACAGAGCTTGCTTTGTTTCTGTATTTGGGCTTCCAAAGGACATGACACAAAGAGAGGTGCTTACAAGTTAATTTTCATTATGTTCCAGAGAATTATACAAAATATATAGCTAGCATTTGACAAAGGACAGCTTCCAAAATCTCTCTCAGTTCAGTGCTGGATTCGGCTAAAAACTCCTCAAAGAAGGAGCAGCTCCAGCAATAATAGACGAAGCTGTGGATTGTAAGTCACAACCTGTAAGTATTTTTATTTGTTAAAATTGATCAATTACATGCACAGTAGCGATAACGGTGTGTTTTAGCAAGGACGTAAACAAGGATGTAAAGAACAGAAAATGCTGTTTGGCACAGTTACAAATTTAGCTACAAATTCATATTTATCTGTCAAACCGCTGTAAACACCCACAATTTTCACCAGCGCTGCAGTGTCTCTCTCTGCGGCGGCTTTCCCTGCATTCTACATCTCAAATAACAAACTAGCAAAAGATATGTGAACATTTCATATTACTTACACATGCATATTCTGGATATATATGAAATACACTTGTCAAATTTCATTTTAGAGAGCAGGCGTGAGATTCAACTATGTGCTCTTCATTTTCTGTTTGATTCAGGCTCAAACCGATATGGCTAACAGCTACTCTAAATGGCAGTATTTACAGAGCAGAGGCAAAGCGCATGCTTGTAGGGGCGTGACGCTTTTCCTGGTGACGTAAAGCCGATCCGTGAATCACAGCACATTATGTTAGCTGTCTTGTTATGTTTAATGTTATGTTTATGTTAACATTATGTTGGCGGTCTTTCAGAGGAACTAGGAAATATAACAATCGTTTTCATGTTAGCTGAGTAGCTCTATATAATCAAAGTAAGATAAATGAAAAATAACGTGATTTTTTACAACAAAAAAAAAAGCATGAGCACACATTGCTTTGCATCTTATAAACACAATCAAGCCTTAAAATTACTCACTGGACCACCCCTTTAAACGTAAATTGTAAGCATAAGCGTTTTCAGTTCATTCATTCATTTCAGTTCATTCGTTGAGCGTAAATGCTCATGCCGTGCATTATGGGATTGAAAGCGAAACTGAGAAATTGTTTAGAGCAGCCACTGACAAAACATTACCCATGCCCCAGAGCAAATTAGCCATTAAACTGACAAAACGCAAAATAGTTAAATTTTCCTTGTGAGATCAGTCTGGCTCTGCCAAGTTTATAGTAAGCTTGGTTATAAAAATTATTTATGATTCCCATGCCATTCATGTCCAATTGACGACTAAGAAACTTGGTTATTTGAATAGAAGGCAGCATAAAAGTAGGACTGTTATTTGATTAACCAATCAAAACTCTTTATACTAGCTACCTGTCAATCAATTTGCATGTTCAAAATAAAGACATTCCGTATTTGGTAAGCCATAAGCAGAAAGATTTTACATTTCAAAGATTAGAGCACGTGAAATGATTCTCTTTGGCATCATCATTGACTTTTCAAAGGTCATACAGGCCTAATAAGATAGATATAAGAATATATATATATAAAGAGTGAATAATAAGCCAAAAATAAGCAAGACGTAAAAATGGTTTACATTTTAAATTGCTGTAAGTGTTTCAACGTGCATGAAAAGGACCAGAAATTGCAGTGATTCTGCAAACGAAGATGACACATAGCTTTTTGGTTAATATTAAGACCTCATGAAACATACAGCAAAAATAGTAGAGTAGAGTAGAGTAGAGGTGAAACCAGAAACAAGGTGCAGTTCATTAATATTTAATGAGGCCAGGGTTTTCTTGCATAGAGAATTATATAGCGGCCACCTCCATTAAACTTTGTAGCACCACCTTCTTTTGACAAAAATCAGGAAGGCAGTCGTGGCCACCGACAGACCTCAAGTGATGCTTAATGTATTTAATAAAATTTAATGTTAGCCTTTTTAAATAAGTAAATGTTTAACTTGATACGATTACAAAAATTATGCTGAATGTCTTGTTTCAAGTAGCAAAAATGTCATGATTGGGATCCCACCTCATTTTAAGCCAGGAAAAACCCTTGAGGCAGTTTATGGTTTACTTTAAAAACAAGTCAAACTCTGTGTATCATTACAAGCCGTATATTTTAATGGTCTCTTATGCATTTTGGGACATACTCCATTAGGATTAATGGTTTTAGCAAGCTACCAGAAGGCAACAAATGACAATAAAACCATTACAATTTGTATGATTTCTATATACTGTGTATATATATTACCCCCCCCCCCCCCTCCCTTTTTTTTTTTTGATTATATATCTGACGTTTTCAATGACGTGTGTTTGTGGTCTTGTGAAGTTCTACCAAATTTGAGAAGGCACATCTTCAAATAGAGCCAGATCTTTTAGTTCTCCTTTCTGGCCACAGTCAAACGTAATGATAATCATAGGAAGTGACGCAGTCTATTTGAGATTACATAACCTACAATATACATATGAATAATAAAAAACTGTACATGTACAGTATGATCAATTTGTTTGATTGGACCACATAAAGAAAGTCAAGACCATATGAGTAAGACCAGGATTCAGGATTAAGCCTGACTGATTTGGAGGGCTTAGTCATAATCATAATCATGCTGTGTATTTCCCTTTCAACAATAAATGCTGATCAGCCTAACACAATCTTTTTCAGATTAAGGGCCCTTAACAGCTGCATTTTAAACAGGCCTGTAATAAAGTCTAGTATAGCATAATGATGGATGTATACTACAGTACATTGTAAAGGCATGAGAAAGTACCAATACACATATACCGTGTTTTTCATTTAACCTTACTGAAAGCCTTTTATAGTAATGTCACATCTGCAAAATGCATATTTTGTCATTTCCTCTTACTTGTTAAAGTTGGCCTAACAATTGGATTTCAGGTTGTTTATTTTTATTTTTTTGAAAAAAAAAAGGAAATGGTGTGTTTGGGGGGGGGGGGGGACTTGTAGCAGACTAGTAGCAGTTCCTTAAAAAATGACAAAAACACTGGTGTGTTTCTAGACCTCCTCGGCTGACCTCTGGTGATGTGTTTTCAGCAATTCCGCATACATTGTCAAATAAATATACCAAGGATAATTCTACAGTACTTTGCTGCCACCTGCTGATAAAAGTAGTCAGTTGCTTAGTACACGTGTCTGACACCAGCCAAAGCTTTTTTTGAAGAAAAAAAGTTTAGCAGTTCAGCAAGGGGACATTTCCTACAAACTGGCCTTCAATCTCAAGTCTAGTTTCTAGTGTTTGAATTAAACAATGAAGAAAATATATTGTTGGACCACATATATTTTATATTATATATTATATTATATTGTTGGACTACAAATATTGTATAGTAATTTTTAAAACATTCTTCAATTTATGGCTATGAAAGATATGTGAGTAGAGTAGTAAAGGTTTTTAAAAAAATAAATACTATTAAAATGTGTATTGTCTATGCAGATTTACGCTAGGACAAAACCAAACTACGTTTAATGACCTTAACATAATTATTTTGTTTATGCAGTTGAATTGTGAAATACTGTGTACACATTGAGGTTATTTTGGCTCACTCATGTTGGATAAATTCTGGTGAATAGACAAAATAGGGTTACTGTGTCAGCTTTATCCAACCATCAATGGAAATGTAACATGTTTTCAAGTCCAAGGCCAACGTTGCAAGTGTATGATAATTCACCCAAAAAGGAAAACACACTATTTACTCACTCTCAAGTAGTCATACTTATATTAATATGAATTTCTTTCTTCTGTTGAACACAAAAGAAGACATGTGGAAGAAAGCTGATAACCTTTTAACTGTTGGTTCCAAAGTAGTAAAAACGAATACTATTGAAATCATTGGTTGCAAGTTTTTGGCTTTCTTCAAAATATCTTCTTTTGTGTTCAACAGAAGTAAGAAACTCATAAAGGTTTATAACCACTTGACCTGAGTAAATAATGTGTGAATATTCATTTTGGGTGAACTTATTACTTTAAAGTCTGTCAGTACCTGTGACAGTCAGGCTGTGTTTTGTTGAAACTTATATCAAGACAGTTTGAAATGGGAGGAAGGCCGTCGCCTCATAATTCTTTATGGAGAAAATGCTGTTAGCAAATGGATTTTCTTTTTCTTTCTTTTTTTTGTAGTATATGCCGACCCCCATTAGTAGACCTATTTGCTTGTAGTGATTTTCTGCAAACGATGAATAGGCCTCTGTCTTTTCCAGACACTTTTAAATGCTTTAACACTGCCAACATGTTTGCTGCATTTACAAAGTACATTTCTCTTGCTCTCTATGCCACTCTGTGATGCCTGGCAAGATGGTGATGGCTGCACAAAGGTTGTAAGGTATTTTAGATAATGACACTGTCGATCACAGCATACTTCTTGATAGGCTGGAAAACTGGTTTGGGCTTTCAAATGGTCCTCAAATGGTTCAGATCTTATCTTGAAGGGAGAAGTTACTATGTCAGTGTAGGTGACCATAGGTCGAGGTGGACACCCATGATATGTGGAGTCCCACAAGGTTCAATTCTGGCACCTCTCCTGTTCAACCTTTATATGCTCCCACTGAGCCAAATAATGAGAAAGAAGCAAATCTCTTACCACAGCTAAGTTGATGACACTCAGATCTACTTAGCTTTATTGCCTGATGACTTCAGCCCCATTGACACCCTCTGCCAATGCATTGATGAAATTAACAGTTGGATGTGCCAAAACGTTCTTCAGTTAAACAAAGAGAAAACTGAGGTCATTGCATTTGGTAACAGAGATGAAGTTCTTAAGGTGAATGTGCACCTTGGCTCTAGGGGTCAAATAACGAAAATAATTGTCCAGAATCTTGGTGTGATTCTGGAGTCAGATCTGAGTTTCAATAGTCATGTCAAAACAGTAAGTCAGCATACTATCATCTCAAAGCATTGCAAGAATTAGATGCTTCCATTGAGGACTTAAAGAAACTTGTTCATGCGTTTATCAGCAGCAGGGTGGATTACTGTAATGGACTCCTCACTGGCCTTCCCAGTAAATTGACAGTCAGACAGTTGCAGCTCATCCAGAACACTGCTGCTAGGATTCTGACCAGAACCAGAAAATCCGAGTACAGAGCACATCACACATCATGTCTTTACACTGGCTCCCTGCTACATTCGGAATAGATTTTAAAGTATTATTACATGTCTATAAATCACTAAATGGCCTAGGACCTCAATACATAACAGATCACTCAGATTATTAGGATCAAATAAATTAGAAATTCCAAGAGTTCAGTCAAAGCAGGGTGAATCCGCCTTTAGCTACTGCACCCCCCGCTGCTGGAATCAGCTTCCAGAAATGATCAGATGTGCTCCAACATTAGGCACATTCAAATCACAGCTTGACCATGCAAATATGTGGGTCTCATCTCCATACCAGTTTTGATTCAATAGTGTACACAATACAAAGGGTAGTTTATTTTGCCATGTTTGTGTTGGAATTCATGAATACTGGGAAATCAGCATAAACTCTGTCAGCTTCATCAAACCACAATTTTCGATTGTTTATATGAGATAAATTTGAATAAATTTTCATGAAATTCTCCTATTCCCCTTATGTGAACTAATCCTCCTACAGAAATTTTCTTTTATTATTCGTAAAGGAAGATTTTGAATAGTGTTTATTTTCTCTATGCAGTGGAGAGTTGTGCAATGACTGACTTTAGTATATGGACTAAGAGTAGTTTGTTTTGGCTCACTCGTATCGAAAATCACAGATAAAACAGATTCATCCCAACTTCAGCAGCAGCAGAGGAGCTGTGAATGAGCAGATATTGTTATCCTACTGGGCCTCACGATGGCGCAGTGGATAGCATGTTCGCCTCACAGCAAGAAGGTCGCTGGTTCGAGCCTCGGCTGGGTCAGTTGGCGTTTCTGTGTGGAGTTTGCATGTTCTCCCCGTGTTGGCGTGGGTTTCCTCCGGGTGCTCCGGTTTCCCCCACAATTCCAAAGACATGCGGTATAGGTGAATGGATGTGTATGGATGTTTCCCAGAGATGGGTTGCAGCTGGAAGGGCATCCGCTGCGTAAAACATATGCTGGATAAGTTGGCGGTTCATTGCGCTGTGGTGACCCCAGATTAATAAAGGTACTAAGCCGAAATGAAAATGAATGAATGAATGAATGTAATCCTACTCAGTTCTATATCACCTCCTGTTCTTTTCTTACAGGTAAATTACATTCATTTCTAAAAAAATTTTTTATAAAAAACAGATAGAGAAACAATTTACAATAGATTCATATTTGGCAAATTCATGGGATTTTTTTAATAAACTTTTTAGTGGATAATCCAACGCAATCTCACGCCAATTCATATTTTTTAATTCACTAGCTAATTTCTGTTCATTTGTACACTGTTAACAATTACCTGTAGAATCTACAGTAACTTACTGTAAATCAATTACAGTGAAAATACTGTATTTATGTTTACAGCACCATTTATTTAGCTGTATATGTATTTACAGCACTGTAAATCTTTACTGTAAAATATACAATAATTTTCACAATGCAATTTTAAAATACAATAACATACTCCAAAACTGTACTACAGTAAAATTCAGTTCATATTACAGTTCAGTTTGCCAGTAACTTACAGTAAATTACAGCAAAATACTTTATTTACATTTACAGCACAATTTCCTTTATATTTACAGTATTGTATATCTTTACTGTAAAAAATACAGTAATTTTCACAATGCGACATTGAAATACCGTAACATACTGCATAACTGTCCTACTGTAAAATTCAGTTCATATTACAGTTAAATTCTGTGTCATTTACAAAAGTCGTTAACAGTGTAGCTATGATCTAATTTGGACATTTCAGTATGAATGGCACAACTCATTTGAAATATTAGCCACTTCTGACATTACGTAAAATAGATTGTGCTGGATAATCCAATCATTTATGGGTTGAGACAGGCTATAATTTTCGGGTTTTCAAAAAATAACGGATATTTTTAATCCTATCAACATTTGACTAAAGGGCTGTGTTGTGTAATGTGTGGTGTTGTATAGGTAATAAATGCTAACACGGAAATTTCCCTGTGACCTTTGTGTTTTAATGAGAAGAATAAAGGGATAGTTCATTCAAAAATGTAAGTAATGTTAACATTTACTCACCGTTTACTTGTTTCAAACCGTTTTGAGCGTTTTTCTTTTGTTGAACACAAATGTTGGAATCCTCTATCCATTGACTTTCTTAGTATTTGTGATTCCTACTATGGAAGTCAGTGGTACAGGTTTTCAGCATTCTTCAAAATATCTTCTTTTTTGTTTGACAGAATAAAGAAACTCATGAGGTTTAAAACCACATGAGGGTGAGTAAATGATCAGTACATTTTCATTTTTGGTGAACGATCCCTTTAACTCTCAGAGAGAGAGATGATTTCCACATACTAATTAAAATTGCTCATTTGGCTTTCATTCATTCATTCATTCATTTTCATTTCGGCTTAGTCCCTTTATTAATCTGGGGTCGCCACAGCGGAATGAACCGCCAACTTATCCAGCATATGTTTTACGCAGCGGATGCCCTTCCAGCTGCAACCCATCTCTGGGAAACATCCATACACACCCATTCACACTCATACACTACGGACAATTTTAGCTTACCCAACTTTCAATAATATTTATTTATTTATTTGTAGCCCCAAAGCCATTTTTGTTTTTGAAAGACCCAATGTTACATTGACTCATATGATGGTTACATGATAAACCAGGTTACTGTATTTACAGGACAAACCTCTTGAAGTATGAGGATCTCAGTGTTTCTGCTGTTTTTGGTATTCACCATGTGTTCAGTTGAGCCATTTCCTCAGCCTGGTAGTGAGCTAAGAATTATTTTCTGATGAATTTATGAATGTATGATATACTCATTAATCTACATAGGCTGGAGTGCACAGCATTGGGCAGTCCTTATTCTGTTAAAGCATAACTAAATGTTTACTTTAATCGTTAGACATTCTATGTGTGTAAATTAAATGTTGTAAACATTTACATCACAAAGTAAATGTTGTGATGTTAAATTTCACTTTGGACATTTAATATGACTTTGCACATTTGTAAAAATGCATTACATTATTTTACTGATCATTGACTTACAGTAATCAAGACTGTAATATAATCTGCTCAGCCTTTAATGCATGTTTAATTGAACATTATTAAAACAATTAAGTTGCCACCTCTCCCCCATTAAAAACAATTTTTAAAAACAGCTCATTTTAAATAAGTTTGAACAAGCAGCAAATACTTTGAGTGTAAACTGACTTTTCTATTAAAATGGAAAGAAAATAGAAACAAGAAGTGCTTGAGTTTTCTCAGAGCATGTCTTGTGTCTGTGGGCAACTTTTGGAGTAGTGGTTTAGTCAAACCAACATAACTAATGATTCAGGGCCTTTACTTACACTGTACAAAAATGCTGGGTTCCAGTAAATTGATTTGTGTTGGGACAACATGAAGAAATTAAGTTAACTTGTACGTTTTTACAAATTTAAGTGGATTGAACATAAAACAATTCAGTTGTCCCAACAAAAATGAAACAAATGTGTTGAATTGTGTCATTTTAAACATGTAGTTTGAACAAACAGCAGATGTAATTTTTTGAGTGTATGAACGAGGATTCAAGGATTAGTGTATAATTTCTTATCACAGCCACATTTTTAAATATGATCAGAAATGCTTCATATTTAGTGCAGAATATGACAGGCCTGAAAAGAGGAAGTTTGGTGTTGTATTCTTAAAGCTTATTTTCAGTGAATTGTGAAAGAAAAGTACCTCATACGTTAACATGAGCGATAAAGCAGAAAAAGGATGCGGAAAAGGAAGAGCAAAAAACAAACTCTCGTTCCTCAGAAATGGATTTACATGAATGTGTTTGTGAGGAATATCTGTCAGATGTGTATATAAGGAGACGTTCAGAGCTCATTCTGGACACATCAGCTCTGAGATCTTCAAGCTCTACAAAACATCTCCTGATTCCTTCTGTGATTGAGAAGAAACGTCTAGAAGAATGAGAAGCCTGATGTTTCTGCTGGTCCTGGTGCTCTTCTGCTCTCTGCAGGACACTTTATATGGTAAGTGCTCTTTTCATCTTGAATAGTCTTCGATTTGTATTTATTATTTATTTATTTATCAATGGCCATTTGTTGCATTTTGTTTTACAATATAGATGACAAGATGTTCTTTTTAATGTACAGAATTGTGATATTTTGCATGTCTTTATTTTTCAGCTACAGATGCAATTCGTTCAGCACATTCACTCTGCTGTTTAGGAAATTTGACTGCTATAAAGATCCCTGTGAAGCAAATCGTGTCTTACCAGCGGACCACCAGTGACTGTCCCATAAAAACCATTGTGTGAGTGTCATCTTAAACGTTATTTTATTTTCAAACTGCATTTCCATTGCAATTCCATTTAAAACTTTGATTCATTCCTGTTTTGTGTTTCTCCCTCAGGTTTAAGACAAAAGCAGGAAAAGAGATTTGTGTAGATTCAGAGAACAGCTTTGTGAAAAGACAAGTCACTAGACTGGACAGCAGAGCACACGTCTAATAGTCTTTGTTTGAACTGTGCCTCATCATATATTTGACTTTTGTACTATTTCTGATGTGATTTATTGTAAAAATAATTTATGCGATTGGTTCGTTTAAATAAAATATAAATGACTCCATTATAATCATGTTGTGATGTTTGTTCTTGTAATGTTTTATTTTAATTCATTGTTGTAAAGATTTCAAAAGACTAACATTAAAGAACAATAAATACATCTACTTTAGCAAGAAATTCACAGATTCTTGCTTTCATTTTTAGTTTGAAAACTTGGAAAATAGTTTTAATAACAATGTAATAATGAATAATAATATTCCCCCAAAATACAAGAATTGTGTTTATAAATTATATTTGTGTCTGATAGAAGACCAAATAATGGAAAATGTCAGAAGACTAAGATTAAAGAATAATTAAAAACCTATCAACATATTTCTCTTCCAATATAAGTAGATAACAACATTTCCAGATTATTTTTTTATTATAAAGTTGGATAATAGTATTAATAATAACAGTGGAATCAATATTATTAATTGAAAATCAGCGTTATGCCAGATCAAGATATGTTTACATGGGATTAATTGTGAATTTGGGATTTTTATTCACTTTCCACCATGCTGTCAGAGTTGAAGTGATTGTAATATTCTTAATGTACTGCATTTTTTAATTGAGATGGGTAAGAAGGCAAGGTCTGATATTGAGGTATTTACATTGATTTTGTTCCAGATCTGGCCATGAATTAGTGAAATCATTGCTGCGGATTTGACTAGGTATTGTAGTTGATTTGCTAAAAAGCAGTGTTGAAAATTGGGAGCCTCTGCTGTTGCAGTTTTACTAAAGATATTTTCGGGTGTTGTTTTTCCTGTAAAATTGAGAGATCAATTAATCCAGTGTTTTAAACCATTTATCTGTGAGTGTATCTGAGGCGGGCAGCACGGTGGCACAGTGGGTAGCACAATCGCCTCACAGCAAGAAGGTCGCTGGTTCGAGCCTCGGCTGGGTCAGTTGGCATTTTTGTGTGGAGTTTGCATGTTCTCCCCGTGTTGGCGTGGGTTTCCTCCGGATGCTCCGGTTTCCCCCACAAGTCCAAAGACATGCGGTATAGGTGAATTGGGTAGGCTAAATTGTCCGTAGTGTGTGAATGAGTGTGTCTGGATGTTTCCCAGTGATGGGTTGCAGCTGGAAGGGCATCCGCTGCGTAAAACATATGCTGGATGGCGACCCCAGATTAATAAAGGGACTAAGCCGAAAAGAAAATGAATGAATGAATGAATGAATGTATCTGAGGCTATATTTTTGTATGTTAGTGAACACTGAAGAAACTTACAAAACTACAATAAAAAAGGAACTGAAATTTTAGAAATGTAGAATAGAATAGCAATGTAGAACAAGAATTTACACTTTAACCCAGACACAACTGTTTGTCTATCAAGTCTCACACATCACAAAATACTGAATCATTAAAAAGTGTTATGTGAAAGAAGTTAATTGTTCAAATAAATTGAAACTTGGCATCAAAAAGGTTTGAAAGGCACAATAAACAATTAGATGAACGAATAAATGAATGTAAATAAAGTTAGTTCAATCATTAGAGGATGTAAACACACAACACTGCTCTGTTTTTGGTCTTGGAGAGAATAGAGGAAAGTCTCTGACTGACTTCTCAGTAAGTGGTGGTAATGGACTTTCTAGTGTGCAACCCACCATTAAAAAGACAAAAGAAGAAGAAAAGTACAGTTTGTCATTCTCCAACCAAAACAAAGAAGAAGAAGAAAAATAAACTTATAGAAGAATGAGAAGCCTGCTGTTTCTGCTTGTTCTGTGCTCTCTGCAGGACACTTCAAGTGGTGAGTGCTCTTTATCATCTTGAATATATTGTTCTCTGATTATTTTTGTGGTTGGTGTTCAATTGCAGCATTTTGTTTTCCAAAATAGACGACAATATTTTTTGTCTTTTTTTAATGTACACGTGTGTGATATTGTGCATGTCTTCATTTTCAGCTATGAAAGCAATTATATCAGGAAATTCAGTCTGCTGTAACTGGTTCACTGATATAAGATCCCTCTGAAGCAGATAGTGTCTTACCAGTGGACCGCCATTGACTGTGCCATAAATGTCAGTGTTCGTCCGCGTCATCATTTGTTATTGTCACGTGCTTTCTTTGTCTTTCTCCCGCCACCGTCATTGTTAATCTGTTCCACCTGTGTTCATCCCTTGTGTCTCTTTAGCGTAATCATCCCTCTTCTATTTATACCCTTTCGTCTGTGTCCATTGTTGTTCGGTATTCTGATTCGTGTGGTTCTGTTCCTGTGTCGTCCTGTCTTCCCGCATCCAGTATCTGTTCCCCGTAAGTGTTCAATAAACCCCTTTTGTAATGTATCCCGTATTCAGTCTCGTTATGTCATCATCCGCCAGCCAGGCGTTACAATAAAAGCCATTGTGTAAACATTATTTTATTTTCAAACAGCATTTCATTCCAACTCCATTTAAAACTTTGATTCATTCCTGTTCTGTGCCTTTTCCCTCAGGTTTAAGACAAAATCAGGAAAAGAGATCTGTTTGGATCCAGAGAACACCTTTGTGAAAGGGCAAGTCACTAGACTGGTCAGCTGAGCACAAGTCTAAAAGTCTTTACCTCAACTGGGCTTCATCGTATATTTGACCTTTTGTACCATTTCTGATGTGATTTATTGTGAAAATAATTTATGTGATTGGTTCGTTGTTTAAATAAAATATAAATGACTCCATTATAATCATGTAGTATTGTTTGTTCTTGTAATGATTTATTGTTTTAAATATTTCAGAAGACTAAGATTTGATAATAATTAAATACGTCTATTTTAGCAACATATTTCTCTTCTCATAAAAGTAGAAATTTACAGATTTATTTTTAGTTTAAAAAGTTGATTAATAGTTTTAATAACAATGTTATAATTAATAAAATTTTAAAAAAGTGAAGCGCTATGAATACTTTCCGGATGCACTGTGTGTGTGTGTGTGTGTGTGTGTGTGTGTATTCATTCATTCATTTTCTTTTCGGCTTAGTCCCTTTATTAATTTTGGTCGCCACAGCGGAATGAACCGTCAACTTATCTAGCATATGTTTTACGCAGCAGATGCCCTTCCAGCTGCAACCCATCACTGGGAAACATCCATACACACTCATTCACACACATACACTACGGACAATTTAGCTTACCCAATTCACCTATACCGCATGTTTTTGGACTTGTGGGGGAAACTGGAGCACCCGGAGGAAACCCACGCGAACACGGGGAGAACATGCAAACTCCACACAGAAATGCCAACTGACCCAGGCGGGGCTCGAACCAGCGACCTTCTTGCTGTGAGGCGATTGTGCTACCCACTGCGCCACCGTGCTGCCCACTGATGAATAAAATATTCCCCTAAAATATAGGAGTTGTTTTAAAAATTATATTAGTGTTTGCTAGAAGATAAATTAATGGAAATTTGGCATCAACATTTTTTTGAAAGGCACAATAAATAAATAGACAAATAAATAATGTCTGCCCTTGGTGCTCTCTACAGGACACTTCAAGCAGTGAGAGAACTTTTTAAAATGAAGAATTTTTGAATTAGGGGTATATTTACGGCATTAAGTGCATTAATTTGAGTGTTTATCTTTTTTTCATGAACATGAATTTTATGCATTTTGAATTACGCATATAGATAAAAATTAAGGCATACCTATGTCATTTTGGGCACTTTGTGTCCCAATGATTTACTTAAAAAAAAAACCTTGACGTGACACTTTGACCACACTTACTCTTCATCAAGCAGCCTTCAACTGGACAACAAATCCTGAGTATAAATTCACAGGTGGAAACATAGCTCTGAAAAAATCACAGCCTGTGTCCTGACAGTGTAGGTTTGCATGTGGATGGCTATATGTATCATCCTTTTGTGACTCCGTATGATAATTTCTGCACATATGGGACCTAATAAGATGATTTTTAAATGTGCAAGAGCACTGCTGCATTCAATTGAAAATGTGCTCTATGTTAATGTCTTTTACTGTGTATAAAAACTGCTTAGTTGTCAGAAAGTCATTACATTTGAACAAAACCAAGAAACTAAAAATAAATCATAAACAAGCTGAGTTGTCCAATTAATACTTCAGTGAAAATAATGTTGTAAGAAGTGTGGGGAGATATGCTAACTAGCTAACAGCTAGCGTTCAAGTACAATGCTCAAGAGTACAACAACTGAACTTAAAACACAGACTTAATTTAGAAACCTCAACAATATTTGAACACGTTTTACTTTTTGTCGATTCCTATTTAGGGCTTTATACATATGGAGCACACAGTGGAGCACACTCAAAAGTAAACAAATCACACACACGGATCCCTGAAAGGGGCAACACCTTTGTGTTTAGAATAAGACAGACAGCCTGTGTATGTGTGTGCGTTAATGACTAAATCATTGTTTTCTGCCTTAAGACAAATGCACTTCTCTATAAATAGCAACACAATTCATCAGATTAGATTGCTAATCGTTTTACAGTAAAATGCTGTTTCCTTTTATTACAACAATACTGTTTAATCTACAGCAAGGGTTAACGTATACTTATAATTTAGGTAAATCTGACTCGTATACATAAATGAAATTCATTTATAAAGACCTTGAAAAAAATGTGCAGATAAAGGCCAAAACCACTAATCAAGGTTTTTGGATTCATGTGAGCAAGAGCTGTATTATTTGTTGAATAAAATTAAAAGTTCATAAATTCTCATAAAATCATAAATTCTTCAGATTTAGTGCTGAATATGACAGTCCTGAAAAAAAGGAAGCTTTGTGTTGTTTTCCTGAAGCACATGTGAATCATAGTGAATCTGAAAGAAAGGAACATTCCACTTTCATACGTGAGCAAAAAAGCAGAACAAGGATGCAGAAAAGGAAGAGCTAAAAACAAACTCTGCTTCTACGATCTTGTTACTCAGAAATGTACAACTTCAAGCTCAAGCAACAAAATATCTCCTGATTCTTTGTGTGATTGAGAAGAAACGTCTAGAAGAATGAGAAGCCTGATGTTTCTGCTGGTCCTGGTGCTCTTCTGCTCTCTGCAGGACACTTCATATGGTACGTGCTCTTTATCATTTTGAATATAATCTCAGATTATTTTTATGGCCGATGTTCAATTGTAGCATTTTGTTTGACAATATTGATGACAATATGTTTTGTTTCTTTTTAATGTACATATTTGTGATATTATGCATGTCTTTATGTTTCAGCCCACAATGCAATTAATTCAGCAAATGAAGAGTTCACTTAAATGAAGATCCCTCTGAAGCGGATAGTGCCTAAGACAATTGCAGGGAGAGATATCTGTGTAGATCCTGACAACTCCTTGGTGAGCAGCCATGTTGTCAATCTGGACAGAAGAACGTCATCTTCTAGAAAAGCAACTCCTGCATCAACAGCAACTCCTGCATCCACATCATATTACCCTTTGAAAGGCATTGTGTAAGTATTTAACTAAAATATATTATTTAGAAAAAAATTTTCTCCTTTTGAATTCTGTTACAGATGATGGCAAAAAAGATTTTATGGGCGATAACAATGACCTAAAATCTGAATATAAACTTTTCTGTCCTCAGGGTTACAACATCTAGGAATGCATTTAGTTTTAAACCAGATCAGGACTGGACACAGCCTGTGATGGAGAAACTGATGTAAACACCTTTTACACCTGTGCTGCTTAATTTGACCTTATCATTATTTTGAAATGTATTTTCATTATAGGCTGGAGGGGGTCCGGTTCAGGGACCACAGGATTTCATCTCTGTTATTCGCAGACGATGTGGTTCTGTTGGCTTCATCGAAAATGGATCTTCAGCATGCACTGGGGCGGTTTGCTGCCGAGTGTGACGCGGCTGGGATGAGAATCAGCACCTCTAAGTCCGAGGCCATGGTGCTCCACCGGAAAAGGGTGGTTTGCCATCTCCAGGTTGGGTGAAAGTCCTTACCCCAGGTGTAAGTATCTTGGGGTTTTGTTCACAAGTGAGGGAAGGATGGAACATGAGATTGACAGGCGGATTGGTGCAGCGGCAGCCGTAATGCGGTCGATGTACCGGTCCGTTGTGGTAAAGAAGGAGCTGAGCCGAAAGGCAAAGCTCTCGATTTACCGGTCAATCTACGTTCCTACTCTCACCTATGGTCATGAGCTTTGGGTCATGACCGAAAGGACAAGATCTCGGATACAGGCGGCCAAAATGAGTTTCCTTCGCAGGGTGGCAGGGCGCACCCTTATAGATAGGGTGAGGAGCTCTGTCACCTGGGAGGAGCTCGGAGTAGAGCCGCTGCTCCTCCACATCGAGAGAAGTCAGCTGAGGTGGCTCGGGCATCTGTTTCGGATGCCTCCTGGATGCCTACCTAGGAAGGTGTTCCAGGCATGTCCCACCGGGAGGAGGCCTCGGGGAAGACCCAGGACACGCTGGAGGGACTATGTCTCTCGGCTGGCCTGGGAATGCCTCGGGATCCCCCCGGAGGAGCTGGAGGAAGTGTCTGGGGAGAGGGAAGTCTGGGGTTCTCTCCTAAGACTGCTGCCCCCGCGACCCGGCCCCGGAAAAGCGGTTGAAAATGAATGAATGAATGAATGAATATAGAAGCGCATAAATATAGTAATAAAACAAAATATATTAAAAATTAAATGTAACAAAATGTGTTATGTTAATGTTGCAACAGCATGTTGATAGAAATAGAACAGAAAATTTTAACATAACATATATGTAATCAAGTATACTGTAATATCTTAATGAAGAGAAAAAAAGACACATATTTTTTTTTTTAACTTGTCTGTTGTTTTTACATTCAAAGGACAAACTTTGAAAGACACAGTGCAGCTAACTGATCAAATGGTTTATATAGAAAATAAATGATTTACAATGATTTTGTATTGTGCCATTTAAGACAAAACAGTTATTGAAGTTTGTTGCTTTTCCCTTCAGGTTTATTGTAAATCCCCTAACAGGAAACAAGATCTGTCTAGATCCAGAGGACGCCTGGGTGAAGAGTCTTGTTGCTAAACTGGACAGCAGAACAAAAATCCATAAGAAGCTAGTGTCTTTTTGAACTTTACATCATACATTTAACCCCTGCTATATTACCTATGCGTATGTATAATGTAAATTGATATACTGTTAACATAATTTGTGTGATTGATTGAGTTGTTTTAATCCAATTTAAATGAGAACAATAATGTTGTATACCTTCTGAAAATAAACTTTTAATTAAATTCTGTTTAAACATGGGTTTTTATTGTTCTTAAATATCTCAAGGATGTTAATGTTAGTTATCTAAACCTGGTGAAAAATATTAAAAAAATATATATACAAAAATCATGAGAATAAAATGAAAATAAAACCATACTAAAGCCTCTTGTCCACTGTTGCAGAATTAAACTGCAAATCTGTAACTGTAAAATAGATGCTTTGTGATATAATTGCATCTTAGAACAAAGATGAATGCTTTAGTTTAACTGGGAAGAGTATGAATGTTTTTAATAGGGAATGTTTTTTTCTTATTATTATTGTCAGTAAAGTTCAACTTTTTGTCATGGAATTTGCACTAGGTCTGAAAAGCGGTTTGACTTGTATTTTTGCAGTAAATAGACACTCAAAACCAGAAGTACTACAAACTTTAAATTGTGTATAAAGAAATAATAGTTATAGTTATTCCCCAAAATAAAGGTCCTCGGGTTGTTTTCATTTGGCTCGTTTAGAAACTGGGCCCAGCAGCTCTTAATGTCAGACATTTGAGGTTGAGATTTCAGTTTTTCTGGTTTCTTCATAAAACATCAGCTTCAAGTCAAGTCGTGCTTTATTGTCATTCCGCTACATGTGTGGACATACAGAGGAACGAAATGTCATGTCTCGCAGGACAACAGTGCTACATGGATTAATCATAAGTACAAACACAACACTGGACATAAGAGCTATTATAAAAAACCTATGCATAACTAGCATATATTATAAAATACTTAAATATACACATAAAACAGGCTATACAAGTATTTTTACATGAGACTGAACAATGTTGTGCAGGATATTGTGCAAAAAAAAGGTTTAAGTTTTAATTAAGGTTTATTATCGTACAAGAGGTATTTAAGGTTGAAGCACGGAGTGCAACATAATTGTACATTTATAGTAAACATTGAGTCCTTGTAAGGTGGAGTTTAGATAAAGTGTCAGGTGCATAAGAGAGAAGAGTGTTTCTACAGGTGGTTTGCCAAGTCCACTCACCTGAATGAAGCACAATTTAAAAATGCACAGTGTTTCCAAGAGACATGGAGTGATTAGGAAAGTGTCTATAGTGCAAATGTGCAACCTGGTGCAAGAGTCAGAGAGACGAGAGGGTGTCCTTTCACAGGTGGTTTGTTAAGCCCACTCACCTGAAAGGGACATACTCAG
>CAIGQW010054212.1:7479074-7501967 GCA_903798125.1 Danio choprae | reverse complement strand
AAAAAAAATCTCTCCAACAGTATAAAATGCAGCATTCAAGCCATTCATTCTAGACCCGACTCAAAACTCATTAGGATCTGAGACGTTTGCTGGACTCTTGAAGAATGAGGATGTCTCTGTTACTTCTTCTTTTAGCTTTTCTGCTTCTTTCAGCCAACTTTAAGCAGTGAGTATCAATCTTGCATTATGTGCTATTTGTATTTTTTGCATGCATGCTTATGCTGGAATCTATTAATGCATATAACATTTTTAAATAGACTTTTCTGTAGCTATAACACACTTTGGATTCTTTCAGGTCCTGTTGCACTTGAAACGTCATCATCTTCATGCTGTTTTACGTTTTTTAATCGCAATATTCCTCTAAAACGGATTGTGTCTTTTTATTGGACTGACAGCAGCTGTCCAAAAAGAGCTATTGTGTAAGTGTCTTCTTAAAAAGTTATAACTGAATGAATCTGTCTATTTAATACTTGCACTAAAGTGTTGTTTTTGATGTTACCTGATGCAGGTTTCAGACTATTATTGGAAGAAAGATCTGTGTTGATCCAAAGAGCTCGTGGGTCAGCAGCCATGTTGATAAAGTGAACATGAGAACAACAGCAACGACTACCGCTAAAACACTGAGCACCACACTATAAATCTGTTTTACTTAATGGGGAGAAAATGTGCATTATTCCTCTAAAAAGGTTATATCATGCTTTTCTTACTCTAGATGATTATCATTTATTGATACTGCTTTTGTTTAAACAATTATATATGCCTGTTATATCAAAATAGCTTTGTGTATTTATGCAAATTTTTAAAAAAGTGCTTATTTTGGACATTAGAATGACTTTTTATAATAAAAGTGAACTTCTAAAGATTTCTATTAATGGTTACCTTTCATAATTTTTACATGCATGCTTTTATAAGGTTGTTTTAGCTGTTTAAAATACTCAACATTTGTTTTTCCAGTCAGATTATTTTTTAAGAAACCATTTAATCTTTTGGATATTTGACAGTGTGCGTCATGATGCCTTATTTAATATTCTCATCTTCAATTTAACGACAAAACCAGAAAACTTGTAAAACTGGATCCTTTTTTTTTAAAAGGGCAACACCATAAAAATGTGCGATGCTGTATTTGAAAAAACATACTTTCTGTTCCTGTAGTGCCCAAACTCGGTCCTGGAGGGCTGTTGTCCTGCATAGTCTAGCTCCAACTTCCTTCAACGCACCTGCCTGGAAGTTTCTAGTATACATAGAAAGAGCTTGATTAGCTGATTTAGATGTGTCTGATTGGGGTTGGAAATAAACTTTGCAGGACAGTTTGGGCACCCCTGCTGTAGTGGTATTAAAATGTTGAAAGAGGGCGCTGTGGAGCAAACAGGCAACTGTCACAGTTAGGCCTACACTGTAAAGAATAGCTTTTTTATGGTTTTGAATTGCATTATGGGACCTTGATCTTTCCTCCAACAACATTTGAAGTTTGACAAAGTAACTTTGACATTTTTTATAATTTGAAGTGATTCATTGTCTATATTGATTTTGTGGATGGTTCAAAAACTTGGTAATAAATTGCCAGTACCTTTTCTGTTATTTGACAGCCTTATTTCTGAATATGTTACGTCTTATACAATATATTGTTTCAAACTACAAAAGTGTGAATAAAGCACATTGTTAAACTTTGTTAAACGTTATTAAAAGGTATATTTTCCACATTAAAAGTCGAGAGAGCAGAGATCAATGTACCATAATACAATGTATAACCTAAATATACACTCATCGGGCACTTTATTAGGTACACCTGTCCAACTGCTCGTTAAGGCACATTTCTAATCAGCCAATCACATGGCAGCAACTCAATGCATTTTGGTATGTAGACATACCAGATCAAGACGATCTGCTGCAGTTCAAACCGAGCATCAGAATGGGGAAGAAAGGTGATTTAAGTGACTTTGAATGTGGCATGGTTGTTGGTGCCAGACAGGCTGGTCTGAGTATTTTAGAAACTGCTGATCTACTGGGATTTTCACACACAACCATCTCTAGGGTTTACAGAGAATGGTCTGAAAAAAAGAAAATATCCAGTGAGTGGCCGTTCTGTGGGTGCAAATGCCTTGTTGATGCCAGAGGTCAGAGGAGAATGGCCAGACTGCTTCGAGCTGATAGAAGGCAACAGTAACTTAAATAACGACTTATTAGAACTGAGGTATGCAGAAGAGCATCTCTGAACACACAACATGACGAACCTTGAGGGAGATTGGCTACAGCAGCAGAAGATCACACCGGGTGCCACATACACTTTATGACCACGCATCATGGATGTGCAGCCAACAAATCTGCAGCAACTATGTGATGCTATTTTGTCAATATGGACCAAAGTCTCTGAGGAATATTTCCAGTACCTTGTTGAATCTATGCCACGAAGGATTAAGGCAGTTCTGAAGGCAAAAGGGGGTCCAACCAGGTACCAGTAAGGAGTACCTAATAAAGTGGCCGGTGAGTGTATATGATATTGAAATTATTCATACCCCTATCATTTTAGATGCAGTAGAAAACAGAATCGAGCATTAACATTATTAATCATGGTTAATAATGTTTTCTTTTACTTTTTTGTGTCTAAATCAGTGGATTTCAAACATTTTTCTTAATTTTTATGACACTTTACAAAAATCATAACTTTTTTCATAATTAAGACAGGATTGAGGATTGTGGTGGATGAGCAGATTCCTCCCCTATCACCAGTGGATTATTATTATTGTTGTTGTTGTTGTTGTTGTGATAGAGGGTCACAAAACTAGTTTTAATCATAGAGAAGACTATTATATGCTGAATAAGTGTAGTAACTAAGCGAGTCTACATTATGCACCAGCAGACATCTGTCCGGTTGTGTTATCAGTCACACAGGACATTATCCTTACATCTCATCATTACATCTCACAGGTTTTAGTGACCCATGCAAGTAAGTGAAAACCAAATGTAACATTTGTTGTTTAACTAAGTATAATGTCATGTGCCAATGGCTTCTGCATGCCATTTGCAGATGTCACTTAATGTTAATAATGTTACTCCACCTTTGTGGGCAGCTTGTTTGACACCCTTGATATAGATAGAAAGAGGGTATTTCCTATATGAAAATAGCACTTACGTTCTACTTGACTTCAAAGAGGAAACGTGTTCAAACTAAGAACTTAGCTCATAGAATCAAGAAAAGGGATTCCTTTCAATATTAAAAATATTTCCCCCACAAGTCCAAAGACATGCACTATAGGTGAACTGGGTAGGCTAAATTGTGTGTGAATCAGAGTGTATGGGTGTTTCCCATTGATTGGTTGCAGCTGGAAGGGCATCTGCTGCGTAAAACATATGCTGGATAAGTTGGAGGTTCATTCCGCTGTGGTGACCCCTAATTAATAAAGGGACTAAGCCAAGAAGAAAATGAATGAATGAATGTTCTGACACATTTATTGTTGTAAAGCATTTCAAGCTTCATTATTAGCTCTGTATTTTTCCTTCAGTTTAACAATAAATAAAGATTCTACACATAAAATAATGGGCTGTCATAACTTTAGCCTGAAATTAAAACATATTCATAAACAGAGTCATTTCTTAAATACACTCTTTAAAATACAGGTTCTTTATGGATTGTTCCATGAAGAATCTTTAATATCCATAGAAACTTTTTTTTATTTGAAACCTTTTACAATAAAACCTTTTTGGTTCTTGCTGGCACCTTTATTTTAATAGACAACCCAGGCTCATTCTGATTACGTACCGCTATATACATTTCTGGAGAGAGCGTCCCAGGAGGTACATTTTTTTTGCAGTTTTTGTTTTCGCAAATCCGACAGAGGCTGCTGTGTACACTTTTTCAGATCTCAAATTTCTCTCGCAAGTGCCATTCGCACCTCTTCTCCACGTAAATGCACCAGAGGCCGCTGTTGACTAACTCACTGACTGACTGACTGACTGACCAACCAACCAACCAACCAACTGACCGACCGACCCCTTGATTATTACCACGTTTTCAGATTTTACCACATTCTCACCCTGTTATTTACTTGTTTATTTTATTTTTTGGCTGTTTTTGTCTTACCCTCTTTCTGGAACTGTTCTTCAGTAGACTTGAACCCCCTCATCACTGTCAACTCCGCTCTGCATCTCAAGTCCACTGACATACATACCCTTAGCCTACAGCCCCTCCATTCAACATGCTCCATCTCTACCCCCCCATCACCACGGACTCCCACTACCCACCATTCAACATCCTCCATCTTTACCCCACCATCACCACGGACTCCCACCACCCACTAGTGGCTTTACTGTTTCAACTTTTGAAATGTGTTGCAAGAAGCAAACTTGAGAATCATGAGGAACACAATAAATGTTTGTTGGATTGTCTGCAGTGAAATACAAGTCAAAGTAAATTTAGAAATCACTTATTTCTTTTTTTATTTGCGTTTCGCATACTGTCCCAACTTTTTTTCTAATCTGGGATTGTAGTTTGAAGAAGCACAAAAACATTTTTTTGAGTGTACACTGTGTACACAATTGCTTCATGTTGTTTAAACACAAATTGATTAAGTTAACTTAATTGTTTTTACAAATGTAAGTGGATTGAACACAAAACAATTAAGTTGTCCAAAACAAAACTCAGTAATTGTGTTTATTCAGCTCATTTTAAATAAGTAGTTTGAACAAGCAGCAAAAATATTTTTTGGAGTGTATAATTGTTTTTTATTTACCGCTAATATTTGCGTTGGCCAAGGATGGCCTGGGTGACTGTGGAATTTTCCGGCCTGAAATTGTGTACCATCCTCCCCTGTCCTCATTAACAGAGGTGTTATGATAAGAAAAGCAGCCTCCCGCTCGGACTCCTGCCCACATCGCCAAATCAGCCCACCTAGTTTTATGCCAAGCCAGAAATTCCCTCGTATCATGCTGCCCAAAATAGCGACACTGTAATCCCACACCCATCTTTTTACCTTCACGATTGCCCTTTTCAGTGGACAGTTTTCATTAAAATAATGTTAATGCTTTGTTGCTTCTTTTTTTAATTATTGGATAACATTTCTACATCTACAAAACCTGAGCAATAAGATCACAATGTTGAATCACATTTTACTATGTTTAACGCTTTACTTGTTTAGGTCATTTAGATGAGATGGTAAAGGACTACTGTAGCAACCTCTGTCAGATTTGCTCTGGAGTACCTGGAGTCTTACTATTGAACAAGACCCATATGCCTCATCAGACAGGATTTTTTATTCTCCTATAGTTCAGAATTTTGGTTTGTTTCTGGGACTAAAGCAGCTGGATGAATGCTAAAGTTTTATACAAGCGCAGCCGTTTAAAGGCACATTTTTGGTTAATGATGTCAGAATTTACTTGTAATGGATGTATGTGAATTTTTTTTTTTCAGAAAAATTAGCAAACGGCCTTGTCTGTGTGAACGGTCATGAAAAAACTTTATTTTACAAACACTCAAAAAGTTTGCTGTTTGTTCAAACGTCTTGAACTGTAAAAAAAAATTAGCTGTATGTGTATGCTAAGTGTTTGAATATGAGTGTGTATGGGTGTTTCCCAGTATTGGGTTGTGGCTGGAAGGGAATCTGCTGCGTAAAACATATGCCGGAATAGTTGTCGGTTCATTCCACTGTGGTGGCCCCTGATAAATAAAGAACTAAGCCAAAGGAAAATGAATGAATGTAAGTTCTGTTCAGTAAATATGATACTCTGTGTTACATCAAATATATTATTCATTCATTCATTTTCTTTTCGGCTTAGTCCCTTTATTAATCTGGGGTCGAATGAAACGCCAACTTATCCAGCATATGTTTTACGCAGCGGATGCCCTTCCAGCCGCAACCCATCTCTGGGAAACATTCACACACTACGGACAATTTAGCTTACCCAATTCACCTATACCGCATGTCTTTGGACTTGTGGGGAAAACCGGAGCACCCGGAGGAAACCCACGCCAACACGGGGAGAACATGCAAACTCCACACAGAAATGCCAACTGCTCGAACCAGCGACCTTCTTGCTGTGAGGCGATTGTGCTATCCACTGCGCCACCGCGTCACCCTCAAATATATTATTTCTTATAAAATGTAATGTTTTAAGCTACCAAATTGTAAACATGACACTTTATTAACTGAGTTCAATTTTAACATAATAAGTTGACAGGACAGAAATAAAGCTCATATAAAAAACATAAAAAACATGTAAATAAACTATTATTCAGATTCAGTTGAATGCACTGCACACAGTTCATATGTACACAGACCTTTATTTTTAGAAATTTGCATGTTGTGATATTGTACCATATATTTTTTGTTTATATTTGTGGATCCAGTACATGTGTATATATAAGGGATTTTGAATTGTTTTCATGCAATATGCGTGTCTGATCAACTCTAATCACGTGATTTTATCTGGATAAACATCAAAATCGATTGTTCACAAACAGACAGGCTGCTTTATCCATGTAAGAGTTCATGAAGTCTATAAAAGTATAGACTTCTGTTTAAAATGTGGGCCATTTCCAAGCTAAATATGTGAGGAAGTCCATTTTTGTAAATATAAAAGTCTTTTAGTGGGCCTCACGGTGGCGCAGTGGATAGCACGTTCGCCTCACAGCAAGAAGGTCGCTGGTTCGAGCCTCGGCTGGGTCAGTTGGCGTTTCTGTGTGGAGTTTGCATGTTCTCCCCGTGTTGGCGTGGGTTTCCTCCGGGTGCTCCGGTTTCCCCCACAAGTCCAAAGACATGCGGTACAGGTGAATTGGGTAGGCTAAATTGTCCATAGTGTATGAGTGTGAATGGGTGTGTGTGGATGTTTCCCAGAGATGGGTTGCAGCTGGAAGGGCATCCGCTGCGTAAAACATATGCTGGATAAGTTGGCGGTTCTTTCCGCTGTGGCGACCCCAGATTAATAAAGGGACTAAGCCGAAATGAAAATGAATGAATGAATGAAAAGTCTTTTAGTTCCCCCAAAATGTTCTTTTGAACAACATCTGTAATATCATATTCAGACTTCCTTCCTGTTTTCAATGGAAAAAAAATTAAGCCATTTTAGTTAGGATAACGCAATTCAAGGTTATCTGGTGTTTATTTTCTATTTGAATTAAATCAGACTAACAAATGAACCCAGACAGGTACAGAGAAATATGCCTCTATAAATAAACAGTCTTATTAGAAAACATGTTATGTCTTCAAAATCTAAATTGGTTTATTTTTTACAGAATATCTGATCAGTGAAAATGCTGGAAAAAATTGTTTGTGTTTTTGTCAATTATATAAAGTCTAAGTCAGTAATAATTGACAATGGATTCACATTTTTTATATTTTTTTATTTTATACAAACAGGAGTCAATTATTCCGCTTATTGTTCAGATTTTGTTTTTTTAAGACATTTTTCAGCTCCTGTGTATAAACAGTAAAAAATGCTGTAAAGTTTACAGTATTACTGGCAATTCTGGTTGCCGGTAATACTGTAAAATTTACAGTGTGCTTGTAAATTTTACAGTATTACTGTAAAAATAGCCAGTAATACTGTTAAAATTGCCAGTAATGTTGTAAAATTTACAAGCGCACTGTAAATTAATAATTACAATTGTGTTGTAAAACTACAGTGCAATTGTAATTGTTAATTTGCAGTGCTCTTGTAAATTTTGCCAGTAATACTGTAAAATAGCCAGTTATACTGTAAAAATGGCAGATAAGGCTGTAAAATTTACAAACGCGCTATAAATTAATAATTACAATTGTGTTGTAAAACTACAGTGCAATTGTAATTGTTAATTTGCAGTTCTCTTGTAAATTTTGCCAGTAATACTGTAAAATAGCCAGTAATACTGTAAAAATAGGCAGCCATACTGTAAAATTTGCCAGTAATACTGTAAAATTTGCCAGTAATAATCTAAAATTTGCCAGAAATAGTGTAAAATAGCCAGTTATACTGTAAAAATTGCCAGTAATGCTGTAAAATTTTCAAGCGCACCGTAAATTAATAATTACAATTGTGTTGTAAAACTACAATGTAATTGTAATTGTTAATTTGCAGTGCGCTTGTAAATGTTACAGTATTACTGTAAAATAGCCAACAATACTGTAAAATATGCGAGTAATACTGTAAAATAGCCAGTTATACTGTAAAATTTACAAGCGCACTGTAAGTTAATAATTACAATTGTGTTGTAAAACTACATTAACAATTGTAATTGTTAATTTGCAGTTATCTTGTAAATTTTGTCAGTAAAACTGTAAAGTAACCAGTAATACTGTAAAAACTGCCAGTAATACTGTAAAATTTACAAGCGCACTGTAAATTAATAATTACAACTGTGCTGTAAAACTACATCACGATTGTAATTGTTAATTTTCAGTGCTCTTGTACATTTTACAGTGTCACTGGCAACCAAAATTGCCAGTATTACTGTACATTTTACAGCAATTGTTTCATAGTATGGACTAGTTTCTTACACATCTCATCCAAAGCCTTCTGTTGTGTTTGGATTCATTTTTGATTATTGTAGGCTGTGAAATAACCTAAACTATTCACTAGTGATAAGTGTAACGCCTGGCTGGCAGATGGTGACACAACGAGACTGAGAACGAAGTACATTACAAAACGGGTTTATTGAACACTTACGGGGAACAGATATTGGATGCGGGAAGACAGGACAACACAGGAACAGATGAACCACACGAATCAGAATACCGGACAACAATGGACACAGATGAAAGGGTATAAATAGATAGGGGATGATTAGACTAATCACACACAAGGGATGAACACAGGTGGAACAGATTGACACTGATGGTGGCGGGAAAGACAATACAAAGAAATCGCATGACGAAACAAAGGAAGACACGGACAAACACTGACAATAAGGAACTGTAATTTGGTTTGGAAGTATAATTCAGATGCACCTTTATCTGTAAATGTTCATCAGTCAATCAGAATCAAGCATTCAACAGCCTCGTAGCATATAAAAAAAACTAAAATCACACATAATGTCATAACTTTCTTTGGAATTAGGATTGTATTTTGATTGAGGGCTGCAAAACTAATTTGAACAATAGAAAAGGCTATTATATGCTGTAGAACTGTTTGACAGCTGTATGTATTGTAAATTTATTATCATTCTCTGGTTAAGCGAGTATGCATTATGCACTAGCAGACATTGGTCGGGTTGTGTGTGTTATCAGTCACACAGGACATTATATATCAGCACGTCACAGGTTTTAGTGGCTCATACCAGTAAGTGAAAACCAAATGTATCATTTGATGTTTCACTAAATATAATGTCAATGGCTTCTATGTGTCATTTGCGGATGTCACTCGATGTTAAAGTTACTTCACCTTTGCAGGCAGCATGTTTGACGCCTCTGGTAGCCTATAGATAGATGTATAGGGAATTTCCTATATAAAAATACCACTTGGGTGTTATTTTTCTACCCAGAAGAAGGCTGTTACTGGTTTAGAGAATCAGCAATGGGTACATATTGTGTACATTATGTTCTCTTGAGATCATACCTGAGAAAAAAAGGGTTTTATTCATGTTTCTGACACTGTGTTGTGCTCAGTTGGTGAGAGTCTAATTATGATACATATTTGGTTATAAATGTTAGTCGACATGTTCGCAAGATTAGTTTTTTCATTACAACAAAATAAAAAACAGATTTTTAAATTGAATTTCGGAAAATATTGGTATTAGCTTTTATGTTCTTAAAAATTAAGGTTAAGGTTTTTTTTTTTTCATTTACAGTGACGCCACTGTTTCGGTTCCTCAAAGGATCTTAAAGTGAAAGTTTCTTCAAAGAACCATGATCTAAAGAGTCTTTTGTGGAATAAAAGGTTCCATGAATGTTAAAGTCTCTTGAACCGTCAATGCCAATAAAGAAAACAAATTTTTAAGAGCGTATTTGAAACTTGAGAAATACAGTTGAAGTCAGAATTATTAGCAATGCTGTTAAATTATAATGCTTTTATATTTTTCCTCAATTTCTGTTAAACGGAGAGAAGATTTTTCAGCACATTTCTAAACATAATAGTTTTAATAAATAATTTCTAATAACTGATTTCTTTTATCTTTGCCATGATGACAGCACATAATATTTAACTAGATTTTTTCAAGATACTAGTATCCAGCTTGAAGGTCAATTTAAAGACCTAACTAGGTTAGTTAGGTTAACTAGGCTAGTTAGGATAATTATGCAAGTTATTGTATGAAGTATAAAGGTTTGTTCTGTAGCCAATTGGAAATAAAATGCTTAAGGAGGCTAATAATTCATTCATTCATTTTCATTTCGGCTTAGTCCCTTTATTAATCTGGGGTCGCCACAGCGGAATGAACCGCCAACTTATCCAGCATATGTTTTACGCAGCGGATGCCCTTCCAGCTGCAACCCATCTCTGGGAAACATCCATACACACTCATTCACACTCATACACTAGGGACAATTTAGCTTACCCAATTCACCTATACCGCATGTCTTTGGACTTGTGGGGGAAACTGGAGCACCCGGAGGAAACCCACGCCAACACGGGGAGAACATGCAAACTCCACACAGAAATGCCAACTGACCCAGCCGAGGCTCGAACCAGCGACCTTCTTGCTGTGAGGCGAACGTGCTATCCACTGCGCCACTGTGAGGCCCGGAGGCTAATAATATTGAGTTTTTTTGTTTTTTTACTGCTTTTATTCTGACAGAAATAAAACGAATAAGAAAAAATATTATTGGAAATACTGTGAAAATGTCCTTGCTCCATTAAACATCACTTGAAACTTTTTTGATAAAGAATAAATATTTCACATTTTGCCCTCAACTGTATGTTTTAAAAACATGGTGAAATATTTTAGCACTGTGATCCAAATGATCCACACAGTATATAAACTGTATTGCAGAGATAATGTTACTGAAATGTTTAACATGTTGAAAGAGGGCGATGTCAATCAAACATGGTGTTACAATTTATTAGAACTCAAGTTAGTCTGAGTGCATATTTCACTTTCAGGATGACGCTCACACTAACTTCATTTCCAAGCTGATGAATGAAGAGAAACAGAGGGCTGGTCATTTTCACACGCAGAGCATCTGTATTTGGATATTTGTAGGAGGTCATTTTAATTAGAAAGCTTCCATATGCATACAGTACTGTAGACTCTGGGTATTTCCTTTGTAGTTTGCACTATGCTGAATAATCTATATTTATATATTGCTCTTTAAAAATGCAGAGGAGCAGGGGCAGTATTTTTCCTACTCAGAAAAGTCTGAATCACCGATCCAGAGATTTCGAGTAGGGGAATTCTTTCAGAATTAACATTAACTGATCGTCTCTCTCTATATAATGGAGCACTGGCAGTTCACTACACACTCAGACTCACTCTCTCGACTGGTTCATCAATCATACCTGGAGAATGAAGATCATCATGAAGACTGCTTTACTGTTTGCGGTGTTGTGCTGTGCTCTTCTGCCTCAATCCTCAGATGGTGAGTCGGATTCTGATCTCTCCTCTTTCATGGGATGGAAAGTGCTTCTTGCTTCAGATTCTCCATTATAAGGCAATCTTTCACCTTAAAAACATTGGGAGGGCAAAAAAATGAATGATTGTCTTTTCATAAAGTGTTTTTCAGTCTAATGGAAAGAAAATATCCAAAATACTTTTATTAAAATACTAATTTTAGGAATTTCTAGTATCAGACTTTACTAATTCTATCTATTTATTTACTATATATGTTAGGGTTATTACAGTGGAATTTGTTTATACATAATTTGACTGATTTATACAATATTAACTAATGCGACTTTATTGTAAAGTGTGGCCCATTTTATAGAAAAACAACAACAACAAAATTGTCCGCTCTTTGCAGTATTCTGAATTATGGAGTGAAATATGGAGTGAGTCCCAAAATCCCCTCTGTATAAACCCTTGACTCTAATATATAAAAATAATAATAACAAAATGTAGAACCTGAAATTATCTAATTTATCAGATTTTTTTTGCTAGAACTGTATGTAAGTTAGCCCATATTTAATAAATCAATGCCTAATTTGCATATTTAAACTGAATTTTAGAAATTAAAAAATATTTTCTTTATGTAATCAATCAAGCTGGTTAAGTGCTGTGGTAACTTGTTTTTTTTTTGCCAGCACTTTTCTTGTCATAAATTATTGTAAATTGTCTCTTTCTGGAAATATCAGATTACTCTTATTACTTGCTCTGTATTATAAAATCCTAGATAAACAAAATACAGTGGACGTGCTTAGCCCTGTTTTTTCATTTAGCACCCCTTCTGAACTGTTAAGTCCCCCATTAATACAACCAACAAAACAATCAATGTTTAAAAACAGGCTGAATCACATTTTACCTGTGAACCTTTTACATTTTCAGGTCAAAGTGCTGTTGATTCTGCAAACAATAAATGCTGCCCTGGTCTAGGCAGTAACAGCAGAATTCCTCTGAAACTACTGCAGTCTTATTACTGGACAAGCAGCATCTGCCCCATCAGACACATTGTGTGAGTATCCTCTGTATAGACACACACCTTTATTACTGCTAATATTATATTCTTACTCCATACTCATATTTAATGCTTTATCTCATTTGCTTTAGGTTCGTAACCACAGCAAGGAGACATCTCTGTATGAATCCGGACAATAAATGGGTCAAGAAGGTCATAGGCATGAAACCAGGTTCAGGCTCACCAGTATGAAACATGGAAGATATTTTCTGCCCCTGCTCAGATACATACTCCATACATATGAACATTTGTAAAATAAAGTTGCAAAATGGTATTGCAACATTTTAGAGTGTTGTTATTGTAATGTATATACTGTATTATTCAAATGTGTTGATCTCATTTGTATGTCATTAAATCTTAATGATCTCATGCAAACTTTAAGTGAGTTTTATTATTATTGCTAATTAAACCTTTCTCATGTTGTCAAATACAACTATTACAACTTTTCTTTTATGTATAGTTTGGGTCAGCTTTCAAACCGCAGGCTCAGAAATGGTTGGAGAATTTTTTTTTTAAATCATTAAAGTATTGCAAAATACATTTACAAAATTAAATAAAATATAAAATAAAATGTAAAAATATACCAAAAATATTCATATTCATGTTAATACACAAATAAATAAAACTAAAATAATCAAATAACTGTTGTATAAAATATATTTAAATATGATTAAATTAAATAGGGGCGGCGTGGTGGCGCAGTGGGTAGCGCTGTCGCCTCACAGCAAGAAGGTCGCTAGTTCGAGCCTCGGCTACTTTATCATGCAGACGTTTCATGAACTTGATATCAAGAGGCTTCAGTCTGGGAAGAAAAAAGAGACAATGCAGAATATACGTGAAGGTCTTTTGTGAAGCTGCTCATGATGCTAATAATATGTAATTATGGGTAGCGCTAATGGGTAGCAGTGGGTAGCACAATCCCCTTACAAGAAGAAGGTCGCTGGTTCAAGTCTCGGCTGGGTCAGTTGGCATTTCTGTGAGGAGTTTGCATGCACCAAGAGGAAACCCACGCCTACACGGGGAGAACATGCAAACTCCACACAGAAACGCCAACTGACCCAGCCGAGGCTCAACCCAGCGACCTTCTTGCTGTGAGGCGAACGTGCTATCCACTGCGCCACCGTGAGGCCCACACGTAAATTATTATTTGATGATCGGATTTACATGAATTACAAATTTTTCTTTGCCAATTTGAAAAATCTTGACTAAAAAATATCTGTTTTTTCTGTTTCATATCACCATGTTGACTGTTTCTCGGGTCTGTTTATTTAGTGTATAAATATTAGCTAATACGACGTCACGTTTCTAGTGACGAAGACAGTGGATTATCCGGGTGACAATCGTGGAAAACTGCTAAACTACAGTGGGCTACTTACTTTTTCGAAGAGTTTTTAAAACAGATTAAAACTAAATTAAAACTATTATTGTTGTTAGCGTGTGTGGTGATGTGGTGCGCTCTGCCTGCTTTTTTTATCTGGTGAATCTGATTATACAAAATCTCTCTTAGGATAAAAAAAGCGTTCGTGGCTCCAGATTCTCCAATTTAAACAATCTAAAACACTTTTAAGTTGTCTCCTAACAATATCGATCAACTCTTGTTTACACCGAGTATTAAAATTCACTGTATTTTAAAAAGCTTGATAAATAAAACATGATAAAAACGTGCTGAAGTTTACTAGTGAACATTTAACTTTTCAGGTCAGTCAAGTGTTGATCCCTCAAACAGTATCTGCTGCGTTGAAGGCAGTACCAGCAGAATTCCTCTGAATCGACTGGAGTCTTATTACTGGACAAGCAGCAGATGCCCATTCAAACACATTGTGTGAGTATCATCTGTATATAGACATACAGCTATATTACTGATAATATTATGTTTTTACTCCATACTCTCCATACACTCCATGTTTAATGCTTTATTCTGCTTTTATCTGCTTTAGGTACTACAGCGAAGAGACATCTTTGTATGAATCCAGAAAATGAGTCGGTCCAGAAGACCATAAAACGCAAAATCGTTTCAGATTCACCAATATGAAACTGATGTTTTCTATTCTCCACACATATACGCATGTGTATATAGGAATAACATTGTAAAATAAAACTATTATCGTGTGTTTGATACTTTTATACTTTTATTTAAGCGCTACCCACCGCGCCACCCGTATCATATATAATATAATAAATATTTACTGCAAATATATAATAATAAAAGACTCGGTGTCTCAGTGGTCTGTCGCCTCATAGCAAGAAGGTCGCTGGTTCGAGTCCAGGCTGGGCCAGTTGGCATGTCTGTGTGGGGTTTCCTCCGGGTGCTCCGGTTTCCCCCACAGTCCAAAGACATGCGCTGTAGGTGAATTAAATAAACTAAATTGGACGTAGTGTACTGTATGTGTGTGAATGAGTGTGTATGGGTGTTTACCAGTACTGGGTTGTGGCTGGAAGGGCATCCGCTGTGTAAAACATATGCTGGATAAGTTGGCGGTTCATTCCGCTGTGGCTACCCCTGAAGAATAAAGGGACTTAACGAATGAATGTTAATAAAAATATTTAGACGAGCATTTGCAATGCTGTCTTCAAGTAATCCTCCTTAAAAAGCAACGTGTAGACATTTTTATTACAAGGTGCTTTTTTATATACAAAAATGAAATGTAAAAAATAGCTTATTATTAGGCCTATTGTTATTATTATAAAATAGTGTATTATTAGGCCTATTAATATTATTGTGAAAAATGCCTCACATTGCAAGTACTATTTGAATATTCCACTTGAGGGCACACGTGGCCCACTTCGTTACAGATTAAAGGAATTATCTCAATATGTTATCCCAAATCTGTTTAAAAATATATATTTCTTTGTTTGCGGTTTTTTTTCCTGTCTGACATCTACATACTGACATTTTTTATTTCTAAAATATTTGTATTATGTGTAGAAATATTTTGTGTCCATCGTCCTCCTGCCCGTAACTACAAATACCACAATTCATAGTAGAATCCGGTCAGCCAATGAAATATGAGTGTGGGCGGGATTCTATGACTTCACCACAAGCATCCATCCGTTGTCCAATAGGAGTTGAGATCTCCCGGAGGAGGACAATCGCCTTTCATGCTCGCAGCGTTGTAACATTTTTACCCCGGCCGATGCTTGCATGCTTGTTTTCGTCCCCTGCACGTTTACCTTCCCCAAAAAGCCATTCATTTAGTCCAAGCCCGAGTCCGCCGTAAGGGTCCGTCACCGCTTCTGCTCTCGACCGCTTTTTTTGAGTCGACTCATCTTTTTATGCCTGATCTACTGGGATTCAGAGTGGGTGTTGTCACAGTACAATGATCGAGAGACCCGACTCAGCTGTGTCCAGCGTTGCAGTGAGTACAAGATTATTCATTTATATAAATCCGAGGAGATAATGCATTTAAAACACACCAGGGTTATTGATTCGTGTATTTGCATGGTGGTGGGCGAGATGACTAGTTTGACTGGCCGCTAATCATTCATCTGTTGTGGCAAGCCGTTTTCACATTTATTGCTTAAAAGTAACTAGCAATTATTTTGATACTCTTAATTGCGCTGATAGCTATTCTTATTGAGGTAAGTTTGGTTTTATATTCGCACATTCATTCAGTGATTACTTGTGACACGCTCCCTATATTGTTTACCATGGTACATTCAATATAATGACTGAAATCCCATGTAAATATGACTTCAAAACAGCATTAGCACTATTTAATTGACTGTAAACAATGTTGTACTTTGATAGTGATTGGCGGCCAATAGGATTTAATTATTAGGAATTTGCAAAAAAAATACTTTTCTGAAGTTATATTATTAAGGAGAAAGTCCAAATGTGTGAATATAAAACCAACTTTACCTCAATGCTATTCTTTTGATACATTGAGGTAAAGTTAGTTTTATTTTATTTTATTTTGCCTTTATCATTAATAATATAATTTCAGAAAAGTGTTTTTTTTGCTAATTCCACATAGGGGAAATCATATTAGCAGCCAATCACTATCAAAGTACAACATTGTTCACAGTCAATGAAATAGGGCTTATGTTGTTTTGAAGTCATACTTGCATTTGATTTCAGACCGAATATTCAAAATACCATGGTAAACAATATAAGGAGCATGTCACAAGTTGTCACTGAATGAATGTGCGAAATAAAACCAATATATAATTAAATACCTCAATATTTGATACTTAGGCCTTTCTAGTGTTATCTAATACTTATATTGAGGTAAAGTTGGTTTTATATTCGCACATTCATTTAGTGACAACTTGTGACACAGTTTACCACTATACTTTGAGTATTCAGTCTGAAATCACACGTATGACTTCAAAACCACATTAGCAACTATATTATTAAGGAGAAAGTCTAAATGTGTAAATATAAAACCAACTTTACCTCAAAAGTACTCAATTCTGTCTTTTAACTTCTCTTCATTATTATACTAAAGGACTGTCTTTTTATATCTTTGCAATTCAGAGTTTGCGTCTCACATTTCTGTCTTTTTACATCAGAATTCAGATTTTGCGCTTCCAATTTGTCTCATTTTGTTAGATTTATTTTCTCTAAACCTGTTTTTTTTTCCTCACTTATTTTGTGGAGAATGTAGACAAATAATTGCAGTTCTGTAATTTGAAAAGCTAATTTGTTTGGAAGAAAATACAAATCGTGAGATGTAAAGCTCAGATTTTTGAGATTTAATCAACATTACGATAGCATGTTACAATATAGCATGGCATGTTTAACTAACTTAAATACAAGGGTTAAACTATGGTAAGTAGAGCAATGAAAGGTTATTATTAAAATAAAATCATGGTTAATGCTTAGTTCACACTAAGCACATCGTCACTTGCTCTAGTTTACTCACGGAATGTTTTTTCCCCTCACGGAAATTTTCACAAATTTTTTGAACTCGAAAGACATGGTTGACGTGGATTCCACACATTCACAGCAAACATACTGCGTAATTCGCACTGCATATCAATAAGTCACCTCTAGTCGGGCATTTCCTTTGACTTTGTATGTAACTTAAGGCTGGTTTATACTTCTGCGTCGAGTGATCGGCATGACCCATGGTGCCTGCCTTGCGCGTAGTTGTGCATTTATACTTCCGCGTGCTGTTTGTGTTGCTCTGCATTAACACTCCCAAAACGCTAGCTGGCAGTAGGTATATGTTCCTCTTTGTCGAGTTACTTCGCAGGTGTTTTAGTTTTTCTGAATGCTACAAGTAGCTCAAATTTGCTCATTCAGAGGCGGGAACCGGCGGACATGTCTTTAATCATAAGGTAAACACAAAACAAAAGTCTTCATCTGGAGCTTCTTTATGCGACTTGACACTTGTAAACACTCACTCTATTGGGCTCGCAGCTCTCAGCACCACCCACACTATACCAAGCTGACCAATCACAGAGCTTGCGCTATGCGTCATTGCGACTTGTAATTACATTTTTTGAGAGGTGTGCGTCAGCCACAACAAGGGCTATGCGACCACGCGCAGGCTGCGATGGAGCATATGCGTGCACTTTACTCACACAATTACTTAACGTAAACATTACCAATGTAAAAATTAACGTTAGTTATTAAGTAAATGAGAAAACAGCTTGCCATAATTTAGCTTTTCTGATGAAAAGAAGCTGCAGAGCCCAGTGGTGATCAAAAGCTCACTGGTTCTTGTTGATTACTAATTTTTGATGAAACTGAATTTAATCATGTGCCTTAGCTCCTGTGGTAAAACCTTGTACTTTTAACCAAACCATATGAGAACTAGGAAATTTTAGATAAAAAAAAAAATGACCTCAAATTTAAACTGAAGCAACATTTGTGTTACAAACATGATGAGGTAAATGTTTCGGAGATTACGATTTCCATATGATTAAGCTGTGGCTTTTTGTGAAATCCCACAGTTTGAAGGCAAACCTACATTTCTTCAGGTCTGATTGCGGTCGATGGCCTCACACATGTAATAATATGTTGAGGTCAAGTGTGCAATGGTAATCATCATATTCTTCAGGACGGATGATTGTGATTGCAGATGCATGCAAATGTGTTTTGAGAGGGAAATAGTTGGCCTGTTAATAGCTGTTTGGAGAAGCGAATGAGAATGACAGGCTCTCTAAGCTTGATGCGCAGCTCTCTGGCGGAGAGAGCAGTGAGTGGAGATGCATTTCAATGGGGCTCGAGAGAGAACAGCGGCCAAAAACTGTCACCGAGCATATATCACAATCCTGACTGTGTGAACTTGAAGGAAGCGTACTTCATATATCCGCTTAAGATCAACATGGGACCATTTGGTTGGAAGCAATTGGAAAAATGGCTCAGGAAAGCAACGTTTGTTATAAAAAATGACCTAACATGATTTGTTTGGAGATGCTAGTTAGTGTTTTGTTATCGAATGCGTTGTTTATAACTCATTTATATTTAGGGTTAATGAATGAATTGCATAAATGTTTGAGTTGTTCTGAATTAAAAACCCACACTGCTTTGCCACCTACACTATTCACATCCTTCAGTCTAATAAGAAGTGTTTGATTATCAATTATTCGATTCGCTCGTTTGGTCAGATGTTTATTGTTTGCGATGTTGAACCATGACATCAATCTGGAGTTACGTAAGAGCGCTTCCAGAGCGAAAGCATGGAAAATGCCCTGAGCGGTTCACAGAGCATGGCTATTTATAGACTGCTGTATGAATTATATAGATTTAGAGAAGACGCAATTGCATTTTGGAGTGTCAGTGTTGGTAAATTCTCTGAGGCTTTGTCTGATTCATTTGGAAACCTTAAAGGGGCAGTTCACAAATCAAAGATTCTATAATTATTAATTCATGGATGAATTTTAGTGACATACTGAGATTCAAAGACCTCATTTGAAAATGATGTCAACAGACAGTACCTTTTTAATTAATTTAAATTGTTTTGAATATATTATTTAAATTGATATCCATATTGTCCATTTACAAATGTGAATTTTAGCATGAATGCATTTTAATGATTTATAAAAATGTTTATTTTGTGAAAGATTACATTTATACGGTGGCCTTCATCCGTTTGACAGTATTCGTATTGCAAATCCTCACAACACAAACACATATAAAAAAAACGCACTGCATTTTCCCACAATCCCAAAAAATTAATGAAACGCGCTGCATTTTCTCACAACACAAAAAGAACGGAACACAATGAAAATGTTTCAAGGGGGCCCAAAAACCTGACTGACGCCACTGTGCCGTGACTATTGCTCAGTAAAGTTATGGGTGATCTTTGAAAGGTGAGTTTTTTTGTTTGTTTATTTTAATATCCCGATTCCCGTGTCTTTAGTATTTATTAGCCTAAATAACCATAACCTAAATAGCTGGGTCCGTCATGTTTTAGGGTCTACTTGAAACATTTCTATTGTGTTGTGAGAAAATCCAAATTAAATTGGTTATTTTGGTGAGAAATGGGTAAAAATGTAAAATGTTTTTGCTTTTAGAATTTTTAAGTATATTAAATCCTTATATAACTTTATTGATAATGTCCCAAACATTATTTTAATGTGTAATTCTTTTAAGAATTTGTCCCATTTTAATTTTTGGTATTGAATTTTAATGATTGAATAAAAAACTTCTGGTCTAATCAGTGCAATTTTAGTTTATGTAAACTTTCAGGAAAACTTTACAATATGAATAAACAGCAAAAATAAGTTCAAACCACTCGAAAAATGTGGAAAAAATATTAAAAAGTTAAATCTTTTAAATAATTTTTCCACTTTTTTTCGACTGCCTTGGACTTATTTTTGCTGTTTATTCTGATGAATCCCTTATCCAAAGAGCACCGACACATTAATTAAGCTACCACTAAGCACTTTTTGTTTGATTTTGGAGCTTTGACACTTTCTTAAAGTTAAATCAAACTTTTGGATGTGATGTCATGAAAATGCTGTGCGTTTTTGTTTCCATTATATAATAATTAGCTTGCATTGCAAATTACTTAAAAATGTTTTAGAATCCAAAACTTGCTAAACTTCCTGACATTCAGGATTATACACAGTGAATTCCATTTTTATGACAAGATTCCACAATTCCGTCACATTATGCCAATATGCTGCCAATATAATCAAAATGGTGCCTTTGTAATGGTTTATAATACATGATGCATGGCCAGTCATTCACACCAAAAAGCCCTCCCCATTCAACACATCCATCACTCTAAATGATCAGAATGGCCCCTACTAGTTAGTTTTCCATTGGCCCACCATGCATGAGAAGCTCTGCGGAACTAAAGTAAAGCAATCAATTGTGTTTGCCTCGCGTAGCGTGTGCTTCAACTTCCGAGAACATGAGATTACAAGAGACGGAAAACCATGCAGAGAAAGGGATGGAGAAGGAGAGCATACAGCTGGACAAAGCGCTGACCGTCATCTGGAGTGAAATTCACTGTCTGCATGATGATATAGAGCTCATGATGGAATTGATACAAAATGTAACTGTCTGTTTGTTTGTTGCGAAATCCCATGCAGTCCTTCCTTTTTCCTATTGGCTTTTGGGTTCTCAAAGTTGGGTGTTTTTTTTTTTCTCATATTTTCTCATTTTTTATTTATTTTTCTCAGTTAAAATTTTTTGGAATCCATTGTAATCATCTAACTTAAATTTAGTTGATTGTTCAGTAGCCAAAATTGGGCCTGCAGCAGTTGCTGATGTGTTTTAAGCACTTTACGCTGATCTGCTCTCTTATCCTTAAATTAGTCCAATTCCTTGTTCTCCTTTGTTGTCGAAACCCTGCATGTTAGCTTGACGTTATCCACTGTAACTAATGTTAATATTAGCACAGTCTTGCGTCTGAAGTCCTCTTGAGCCCTGTTTTGAGAGGGATAACGGTAATGGAGGCGCTGTTTGTGCTCTTTAATTAGAGGAATGTGGAGTAAGGCTGTTTTTTCTTCCAGCAGAGGAATCTGGAGGGTTATGTTGGATTCGCCAACCTCCCCAACCAGGTGTACAGGAAATCTGTGAAGAGGGGCTTTGAGTTCACGCTCATGGTTGTCGGTAAGTTGCTAAATTCTTTTGCTCACCTGCGAGAACGGAATTCTGGGAAATAGACACTTGTGCCATTGATAAGAAGTTATTGTTGTGGCAGATTTGTGATTGATGTGCACTCAAATAAATGATTTTGCTGCTTGTTCAAACTACTTAACTATCTAAAAAACTATCTAAAATTAGCTGAAACAATACAGTTATTGAAATTTTACCATGACAGCTTAATTGTTTTATGTTTAATCCACTTAAATTATATTGAATTTAATCTAATTGTTTTGGGACAACATGAATGAATTGAGTGGAACCCTGCATTGTTTACAGTGTATTATATTCCACACAATTTCTTCATGTTGTCCAAACACAAACCGAATAAGTTTACTTAATAATTGTTTTTACATATTTAAGTGGATTAAACATGAAACAATTAATGTACCCCCAAAAACTGTAACAATTGCGTTGTTTCAACTCCTTGAACAAGCAGCAAGCATTTTTGAGTGTAGAGGAAAAAAGATGTTTACGTATTTATCAATTGCATTATGCCCCTGATATAGTGTCTTTGAGATACTTATGTACTTTTTATTAATATTTATTTTATATCACTGACATTTTTTTTATCACTGCATAGCTTGAGACTGAAGTCAGAATTGTGAAATATGAACTTGTAAAGTAAATTGAAAGTTTATCTAGCAGAAATTACGATTTTCAGTGAGCTGAAAGAAACTTTGTATGGAAACTATGGATAGAAATTTCTCAATTTATTATCTGCAGAGAGTCTATAAGTCACATTTTATTGAACGTGGATTTTAGCATTAGTTTTGTTTTCATTTACACTAAAAATATTTCTATATTCGTTTTTTTTTTAGTTGAATCAAATTAACTTTTCTAGTCATCTAAACATTTATCAATCAAACTGACTAAAAACATAAGTGGTTGAGTTATTAAATAAATAACCATATAAAGGTTTAAAAATAACCCAACAAAGCACCAAATGTTTAACTCAACCATTGGGTTAAATAAATAACTCAACATTTTTTAGTGTTATTATGCCATCAGGAAATACTCAGTTAACATTAATCTAATCTAATTAAGCTATCACGTCACTTTTTTCAGTGATAAATTATAATTGTGTATGGTGTTTATATGGTTTGTCAAGATAAGCTCAGGTTTAGACCAAGTAATAATAAAATACACACTGAACGGCGCCAATAGCCTAGTGGTTATGTGCGCTAACATATAGCACCATGGTGCTCAGGGCAATGCGAGTTCGATTCCCAGCTCGAGGTCTTTTGCCGACCCTTTCCCTCTCTCTGCTCACAATACTTTCCTGTCTGTAACCGCCACTGTCCTTTCCAATTAAAGGTGAAAAACCCCTAA
>CAIGQW010054212.1:7425493-7439074 GCA_903798125.1 Danio choprae | reverse complement strand
ATGATGAGTAAATGATGAATCACAGAATCTACACTTAAAGGGATAGTTCGAAAATGTGCTCACTTTTTACTCACCCTCGTGTGGTTTCAAACCTTTATGAGTTTCTTAATTCTGTTGAACACAAAAGAAGATATTTTACTAGATGTTTTAAAAACCTGTAACCATTGACTTCTATAGTAGGAAAGAAAATACTATGGAAGTCAATGTTTACAAGTTTCCAGCTTTCTTCAGAATATGTTTTATGCGTATAAAAAGAGTAAAGAAACTTGTAGAGGTTTGGAACAAGTAAAGGGTGTGTAAATGATGACAGAATCACAGAATCTCCACTTAAAGGGACAGTTCACCCAAAAACGGGAAATGACTCATTATTTACTCACCCTCGTGTGGTTTGAGTAAATTCTTTATTCCATTGAACACAAAAGAAGATATTTGCTAGATATTTAATAAAAACCTGTAACCATTGACTTCTGTAGTACAAATACTATAGAAGTCAATGTTTACAAGTTTCAGAATATCTTCTTATGCATTCAAAAGAATAAAGAAACTCGAAGAGGTTTGGAACAAGTAAAAGGTGAGTAAATGACAGAATTTTCCGTTTTGGGTGAACTTTCCCTTTAACAACACATTTGCAGCTCAGCCGAGCCAACAGAGGTCGCCAGCTAAAACCTCCTACGGTTCTCGCGCTTTTTTGCAACCTCTGCGCATGCGCACTCACTTCCCTCCCCGCAGGATCAAACCGCTGCTCCTCCGCGCGCCGCCGAAACGCCGAGCCGACAATGGCAGAACTAGTCGGTCCTCTCCGAAAACAGCTCGCTGAGTCCCTCTCCTCCTGCCGGGTGCTGGTGGTCGGTGCGGGAGGCATTGGCTGCGAGCTCCTGAAAAACCTGGTGCTCACCGGCTTTAAGAATATTGAGGTGGTAAGTTGGAGGAAGGCGGACTCTCTTTGTGCTGAAGGAATCAGGCCCATCATCGCCGAGTATCAATTATAGTAACCTGCAATGAAAACCACCGCCATGGAATGTGCATATTAATGCATTACACGTTACTTTAAGATTCTTAAAAACGTAATGCTGTTTATTATCTCATAGTGAACACAGAAATCATATATACGTTTTATTTCGCGCCATGTTTTTTTGTGTGCTGTAAACATTGATCACGGTGGCCCCACTCCACGCCAAACTGTTGAAGGAAATGTTCCCGGGTCATTCAAAGATTAAAAAGCTTACTTCTGTAAGATTTAATTAATTCCAGTAGATAAATATATTATTTAGTGTTATTAAACATCGTTTTGGAGTCTCCATTAAAGGTAAAGTCTGTAATGATTAATAGGGTTGAACTTGAGTTTGGTTATTTTGCTAATATTATGCTAATTATTATTAGTAGTAATAATGTTTATTAAAATGAAAATTAGGTCCCCTAATAAATCCCAAAGCAGAGCATTTTTTTAAAAGATCTGATGTGAAGATTAAGGAAGTTTCTGATTTAAACAATATCAAATGTGGCAAAAAAAGAATAGTTGCATTGTAACTAAGTGTACGTTGATTTAATAATTTTCAAGACATTGGTGAAGGTACAGTCAATCCAACGCAAAGGTACTTAAATTGGATGAAAAAACGATTATGAAGATTTTAAAATATATTTTTAATTTATTGTTATTAACTTGATAAAAAATATTCAGGCGTTCTTAAAATTATAATGTGAAAATGCAAAGTTTATGACATTTTAATGTCACACAACCTGTATGTTTTGGGTGTTCTTTAGATAGATATATTGTAATATAATTGATTAGCTTTTTTTTGAGAGAGAGGGGTGTCTTCTAATGTCTCATAGTGTCTTGGTTTTCTATTCATACTTTTTTGCAGATTGACCTAGATACCATTGATGTCAGCAACCTCAACAGACAATTTCTGTTTCAGAAGAAACATGTTGGAAAGTCCAAAGCTCAGGTAAATGATACAAACTGACTTCGGCTCATTTGTGATATTCAGAAATGTGCAACAGACCTTGACAACTGTGTGTGTTTTAGGTTGCCAAGGAGAGCGTGCTTCAGTTTTGTCCATCTGCAAACATCACTGCCTATCATGACAGCATCATGAAGTAAGTGCAGTTATGCTATTGCCAAAAAAAAAACTTTTGTTTACTGTGTACAGCAATAATTGAATGTAATATTTTGCTTATTGCAGCCCAGATTACAATGTGGAGTTCTTCAGGAATTTCCAGCTTGTATTGAATGCTTTGGACAACAGAGGTGTGAATTAGATTCTGCAAGCATTAAAGTGAAGCACCATCTTGATGCAATCTAAAAAGTCTTTTGTCTTGTGTTTCCAGCGGCCAGAAATCATGTAAACCGAATGTGTTTGGCGGCTGACATTCCCCTCATTGAGAGTGGCACTGCTGGCTATCTGGGACAAGTCACAGTTATCAAGAAGGCAAGACTCTTTTATTAAAGGCATGGTTCACTTGAAATCACTATTTACTCATGTTCTGCTAAACACAAAAGAAGATATTTCGAAGAATGTTGGCAATCAAAAGTAGATGGTCCCCATTGATTTCCATTGTAAAGAAAAATAACTGTGAAAGTCAATTGGGACCAACAATAGTTTGGTTAATGTTATTAAAAATGTATTTTTTATAATATAATAAGAAAAAGGTTTGTAACAACGTTTTTCATTTTTAGGTGAACTGTCGCTTGTGTACACACGTAGGTGAATTGATCTCAATGTCATTCTCTTGGCTTTAATATTTTGTGAATTTCCCAACTTCAGGGTCAGACAGAATGCTACGAGTGCCAGCCTAAACCAACACAGAAAACCTTCCCAGGTTGCACCATTCGCAACACGCCCTCTGAACCCATCCACTGCATTGTGTGGGCCAAATATCTCTTCAAGTAAGTTAGCAATCACATGTGTCCTGTCTCAGGATAAAACTTAAACTAGTGTTGTTCTTACAGTACAATGTTTCTGGATCCCATTTGTAAAATGAGTTATTACTAGGGCCAGACAGAATCTGCTGACATTTTTTGCTATTTCTGCACAGAATTTTGTAAGAAATCAGCGGATTCATGCAGAATGATTTTGGGAACTAAAAACATAATATATGAAATGAAAAATAATAGCTTTTTACAATGCAAATCCAATTAGATCCACTCATTTGGCAAACAAAGCAAGTCTCTATAATATAGATCTACTAAAAGACAGAAAATATTACTTTACAAACTGTATAGTAAATAAATCAACTGAACATTTGCATATTAGTCAACAATACCACTGAAATAAATTTAAAAACTGAATAAATATACATTTATACAAGTAAATAAATAGACTCAGTGATGGGCTAAAAATCTGTATTTCTGCACGTGCACATTCCGTGTGGGCTTAGTTATTAGTAATTAAACAGCATGAATAATATAATTGAATTTTAATGTATATAGCAATTATAGGGCTCAGGGAAATGTAATTTTTTTTCCCCCGATATTTTGTGGTTTGATCAGATTAATAAGTTCATAATGCAATTACTAATTAATATTTTACATTTAATTAAGTTTAAATGAAACATCACCAAAAGAAATGATATTTGAAACATTCCTTTTTCTGGCTAAATAAATTTTTGGGGGTTCAATGTAAAACATGAATGAAAAATGTTGATATTTCCGAAGCTTTAATAAACTGTTACTTTTTATTTGAGAAGTAAATTCTACTTTACATCAGTAATATCGTTCACGTTAAGCCAAACTTGTTGAGAGTTGTAGTTAAGAATCTTGAGTCTCTGCTTGTATCTGGTGATAGTTTTAATAATTTAATTGGTATATAAAGCCCGTTTTGTGGAATTTTAGCTACTTTTGTCCTCTTTTTGCATGTTAAATTGCCAACATAGTCAGCTGTTTGGTGAAGAGGATGCAGATCAGGAAGTATCGCCCGACACTGCTGACCCTGAAGCTGCCTGTGAGTAGCCGGACATTTACAACTAATTTTGTGCTAACTTGCAAATGTATTTTTATAAATAAATGTAATATTGCATAAATGATTAGCAAATATATGCATCTAGGTGTTTCCATCCAGCATTTGTAATATCTTGTGTGAAAATCTTATATAGTCTTGTATACAGGGTGTCTGCAGGGTCTTAATTTTAGGCCTTAAAAAGTCTTAAATTTGCTAAAATATTGTTGTAGATCTTAAATCATTTTAAACGGGTCTTAATTTTCCTCTGTCCGTGTAAGGTTACCAAATCGGGCCAACGCTTATTCAATCACCAACAATCCATCTCAATAAAACTTTTAACAAAAAAGGTTTTAAAGTCTTAAATTGACTTGATGAAACCTGCAGAAACCCTGTATATACTAAAGGTGCATCTCGCAGTGATTGTTTTTAATGAGCCTGTTTGATTTAAAGGATGTTTTTTTCACCTCAGGGAATCCTGCAGATGCAGCAGCTCGAGCCACAGCCTCCGATCAGGATGGAGACATCAAACGAGTGTCCACTAAAGAGTGGGCTCGTTCCACAGGCTACGACCCGGTCAAACTCTTCAACAAGGTGCCAGCTCTGTCACCAACCTCACCTTACGGTAGTCTTTACTTTTTTTTTTTCTTTGAAAGTCATTTTTATATTTCCTTGCAGCTTTTTAAAGATGACATCATGTATCTGCTGACCATGGATAAGCTGTGGAAAAAAAGAAAAGCCCCGTTACCACTAGAATGGGAAGAAATCAAGCAGCTTGGTGGGTATTTTGTTCTTACATGGCTATTAATAGTTATTTAAACAAATGTAATTGTATGTTAAAGACGTACATTAAGGAGGTCTTTTTAAAAGCAGGTTCTCAGGAGGAGGTGATTGGCTCAGGACTAAAGGACCAGCAGGTTTTAGGAGTCCAGGGTTACGCTCAGCTCTTCCAGCACAGCGTAGAAACTCTCCGATCTCAGTTGAAAGAGAAGGGTAATGGTGCAGAACTCGTCTGGGACAAGGTGAGATTTAAAAAGCTTTTTCCATAGGGTCTTTTATCTTTAGGTTTAATTTTTCCACGGATTTATAACAGTTCGGCTATCAGTCAAAATGTCTATATCCTTAACCAAAATATGGTGTGGAAGGGCAGTTGTCATTTTTAATGCGAGAATCTTTAATAAAACATTTAGATGTTTTTTATTTGTGCTGCTGTTTTCAGGACGATCCTCCAGCCATGGACTTTGTTACAGCAGCTTCAAACTTGCGCATGAATGTATTCAGCATGAACATGAAAAGCCGCTTTGATGTCAAATGTAAGTGTATGGTTGATAAAAAAAATTTAAATGCTTAGGTAACTTAAGTTTAGATAAGTGCATTATGGCTTTTTACTATGAAATTAATGCCAGTTTAAACCTGCTTGAATGTAAAAACAACAACTTGTCTGAAGTGAATCCATTTCTAAATGAAAGAAATAATTACCATTTTGAAAATGGACCAGTTTGTACATGCAATATGTAGAATTGGCCACTCAAGACTACATTCATATTTATTGAAAGTAGAAGACATATTTATAACTTGTATAAGAATCTATTGAATCTAAAACATGGAATTTATATTTTTAAATGATAATAGTGTTTTTTTTTTTAGGTAATTATTTAAGGGAAATGTTTAAAAAGGTGCCTTTTGGAGGAGTTTTGGTATATTTATCATGTATCAAATTGAAAGATCTAATTTGACTTATGTTGTTATTTGTATGTATTTTGTACAATGAATGATTTAAAAAAAAAAACAGTTATGATTATAAATTACATATTGAGTACGTGGTACAAGTGTTGACATGAATGTGGCATTAAAGCAAATTAATTAATAACAATTTAATGTTTCAACTGTATGTTTTAATTAATTTTTTTTTTTTTGCCCATCCTGTTTTCTTATTTAGCCATGGCAGGCAACATCATTCCAGCAATAGCCACCACTAACGCCGTCATTGCCGGTCTCATTGTTCTGGAAGCGCTAAAGATTCTCAACTCAGACTTTGAACAGTGTCGCACGGTAAGCTTGCTGTGCTGCTTCTACAGTTCATGATTAAAACTGAATTGCATTATGTGCTTTCAAATCTAACACATTATCGCATTTTCTTTTTTTATCACTTTGCTATCAGTGGCTTTGGTTTTGAATACCATTCTGACCTTTGAATAATTTGTGTTTTTCTTTAGATCTTCCTAAACAAACAGCCAAACCCCAGGAAAAAGCTGCTCGTCCCGTGTGCACTGGACCCTCCAAATGCCAGCTGTTATGTTTGTGCCAGCAAACCCGAGGTCACAGTAAAGCTTAACGTGCACAAGACCATGGTGCAAGCTCTTCAGGACAAGGTACCAACAATTGCGTCAATCCAATGTTTAAATAGTGTGACCTATATTTGGTTTGGAATGAGAGGTAGAAATGTTTATTTGTGGTGGTGTTTTTTTTTCTCTCCCAGATACTGAAGGAGAAGTTTGGCATGGTGGCACCAGATGTGCAGATTGAGGATGGAAAAGGAACAATCCTCATCTCTTCAGAGGAAGGAGAGACTGAAGGTGTGAATTGAGTTAGCCTCTAGAGGGCATCTTTCTATACTGTAACACAGTGCTGCTTAAACTATTTACCACCTCAGAAAATATTTGTCTCTCCATGTTACCAGTATAATGGCCAGCAGTAAAATAAAGTGCTACTGCACAGTTCAAAAACTAGACTTAATACGGATATTTATTATTGTCAGCCACTGCTGTAACAAAATCGGAAAGCTTGGTCTATCTTTCAGTTAAGATTCATTCACATTTTGTTGTTTTGTATCAAATAAAATGGACAATTTAGCTTATATGGGCTACTAATAAATGCAAGTGCCTGCTTTCATTTCAAAGAATCTTGTTAATTGTCGTTCAATTTTACACAATTGAGCAAAATACAAACAACTTATTGTGACCTGTACTTAATAAAACATGAGAATGAATCATTATACTAAAATCTATAATATTTTTAATTTATTTAAAAAAAAAATTCAATTAGATTTATTTTAAGTTGATTCTTGCTGACAAATGAGTAAAATCTAGTAGTTTATAAAATTTGAACAACAGATCATTTGTGTTTTGTTGCTGCAGTCTAATATGACTGACAAGATACTTTGTTTTAAAAACTACTCCTGCACTGAATAACACAAAAAAAACCTAAAATTAAATGCGACAATGTTATAATATTGTTGTTAATGTGTAATATTGTTAATTTGATGCTCTTCGTCTTTGATTCTTATAGCAAATAATAACAAGTTTTTGTCTGACTTCGGAATTCGGAATGGGAGCCGTCTTCAAGCAGACGATTTCCTACAGGATTACACTCTTCTGGTCAATGTAATTCACAGGTTGGTGTGTGCATTTATTTAGCTAAAGGATATTTTTATTATTTGTTTCTTACCTTAAAAATGTACCTGGCATTTATTGCAGTGAGGAGTTGGAAAAGGATGTTGAGTTTGAAGTAGTCGGTGACGCCCCCGATAAAGCGCCTGCTCCAAGTGCCCCGGAAGAAGGGAAAAACATCGCCAATGGGAATAAAGATTCTGCCCAGCCATCTACCTCGTCGAAAGGTAAGAACAAAATATTGCTTGTAAATGGAATAGTTCACACACAAAAAATAAGATGTTACTCCAAACCCTGCATTTTAATGTTAAAATTCAGTCTATAAACAATTATAAATGTAATGTAACGCAGGAGTTTTCAGACTGACATGAACATCCTCATGTGAGGGACTATTTTACTATTGTAAAATTCTTCTAGTTTCTATAAATTGTATAAAAATAAGATTTAAAAAAAAATAAAATAAAAGTACACAGTACTCATAGACTGCTTTTGTAATCCTCATTTTGGAGTTAAGAATTTTTCAAATAATTATATTGAAAAAAATAGCAAAAACGAAATCCTGCGTTGGAATGACATTAGTTTATTTATAAGTTTTTGCAGAGCTGTATTTTTTAAGTTTACACATTTATTATTACTTTTTTTTTATTTTGCATGTTGAAGCTTGTTGTAAATGTTAAACAACAGCAGAGTTCACACCACAAGTATAACAATAAAGATATAGTGAAACAATTTCATTGGAATCACTTTCCGAATGATTAAAAATACATTTTCCCTGCTAAAAAACACAACACTGACGGCCTGTCAGAATCCATTGAAAAATAAAAAAAGCTTTGCACAAACAAGCTGCAGACGACATTTTGGAGAAGTTCTACAGTTCTTTTTAAAGATTATTTAAAGATAATAACTTTCTTTAAAACAATAGGTTATATCATGGAAAATAATGATAAAAATAAGCCATGTTAGCAAATTGAAGTATAAAAAATTAGGTACCTCAGGCTGCTGGTGCTAGTTTCAGCCCACTGTGAAGCAAAGCAGCAAGATATACAAGCCATCATACAGTAATCGTGTTACTGTAAAATGATTTGACTTTGAAATATTACTGAGGTTGGCTGCAAAAACTACCTGTAATATGAAATATGGTTTTTCCAAGATGAAAATGCATTGAAAATACTGTCAGCACTTGAAGAGCCTCCTTTAAAAATGCTGAGGGGAAAATCAGTTGTTTTTATTCCACCACTATACTGATTGCAATAGCTAAAATAGCTCTTTGATTAGATTCCTCAAGTTGGATTCACTTAACATATGTGCTAGTAGCACACTGAGGATGTCTGTTGGTTACAAGGGAGGTAATGCTAAATGAAAAGCGTAACTACAAAATAAGCCGATCGTTATCTTTCCTCAATGTGGTCTGAAAATATATTGTTATATCTATTGTGCTTGGTGTGAACAGGCCTTAACACACTTTATTTTTTCCCCATTTCCAGCAGCTGTAGAGGACGATGATGTCCTTCTCGTTGACTCGGATGAAGAGCCATCATCGAGCACCATGGACACAGAGTCCAGTAACCGCAAGAGGAAACATCATGATGCTGAAACAGACGATGCTTCATCTAAGCGCAAACGCCTGGACCAGCAGCCGGCCGATGATGATGAAGACATCATCGCTCTAGACTAGAGTCTTTGACAAGATTCCACCTGCCTACAATACAGGATTTTTCTCCAGTTCAATTTTTTGTACGGTTTCTCTTACCAAACATGTAAATATATCTGTACAATATGGTTCAAGCGCAATGGATGTCGTCTTTTCCTTGTTTTTTCCTTTCTTTTCTGGGGGGAGCAGAAAACAGCTGAGATATGAACTTCACTCGGTTAGCTTTTCTTCAGATGGACAAAACGGCTTTTCAACTCGGTATTTTTTTACAATGTGTGTCCTCGTATTTTGCAGTGTTTTAGAAAAGCTGACATAAAGTGCTGACGGTATTTTCAATGCATTTTCATCTTGGAAAAACCATATTCCATATTTATTACAGGTTGTTTTTGTTGCCAACCTCAGTAATTTTTCAAAGTCAAATCATTTTACGGTAACTTACTGTATGATGGCTTGTTTATCTTGTTGCTTTGCTTCAGCATCACAATGAAAAATATTGTGACCATTTTTTTTTTTCCTTTTTTAAGAAATACACTCAAGACAACCGTTTATGCTGTCTTTTCGTTATTTAAGTGCAGTATAAATGAGCTCATGCCTCATTTACTGAGCAGCTGAGCGAAGACCACTTAATCTTTATTTACCATAGAAACGTGTTCATGCAAGTACAATGTCCTAATTACATGCTGTTTACATTAGAACGTTTGACGTAAGAACATTCTGTTTTCACTTATTACTCACGTACATTTCAGAGTCCACGGTTCACGTGGTTTCTGTCGTCAGCGGAGTTCATCCAAGATGCTTCGTGACACGTTTACCTTTTCCCTAGTTGGCAGGTTTTACGTTTTAGCAGGCGGCTTTTGAGGCGATGGTCAACTGTTTATTTGCTTTGGTCTAGACATTTCTTTGCTGCTAATTGACTTAACAATGTTGTGTTTTTCGATGGAAAATGTAAATAACGCGATAAATTGTAAATCTGCAGCACGTTACGAGTTATATTTTTGCAATATTCGTTATGCCAACGAATTCCTTCGACGCGACCGTTACCGCAATCGATAATATTGTAGTGTGGGGTGCTTTATAGTGCTAACTTGTCCGTGTCATTTTGCATTGAGGACGTAAGGTATTTTCAATGAATATGCCAGAATTAACGTTTCGTTAGTGTCTATGGGTAAATAACTAAGTGAACAGTAAATCTACCTGTCTGTGACTAGAATAGCACGTGAAGATGGCGTAAAAAATGCATTTTACAGTATCAAGAAATAAAAGTAAAAGAAAAATAGGTTTGAAAAACAAAATAATGGCTTTTTTTCTTGTTATTTTAAAAATAAAAAATGATCTCAAATAATATCTCTATAATAATATAAACAAAATCCACAAAGATGTCATTTTTAGAAAGTTTGTTAGATCAAAACGGCTCTGCTATTTCAATAGTCAAAAGCAGTTTCACAAAAGGTACAATTAATGCGATCAATATTAAAGCTGCAAGATATTTTGAAGACTGTAAATGTAAAACTATGTTTTGCAGATGACACCGAAAGTTACTAACATTAGTTTAAAAACGTAATTGTTTTAAATTAAATATCTCAAATAAAATGAACGACCTGAATGATGTGACTAAATGAACAGACACATACCAATTGAGAACTATAATTTATTATAACTATAACTAATTATAATATAATCCACTAAACATATAGCCCTTAAGTGTTACAATCAGCACCTTCTGTCCTGCCCCTCCTCCGCATATATTTAAAACCTAACGCCCCTCTTCCGATGAAGCTGATTGGACCGAGACCTCGACACCCGACCCCCAACTGGACCTAGTCCACCATTTTCTCCAGGAATATTTAAACCTGTCCGACATCCACACGCCCGTCATTTTCGTCCTGCTGTCACGACACTATACAAAACGCTCTTTGTGTTTCGTAAGACCGAGACAATAGGAAGCGTCTAGATCTTTTGGTGGGTGTTGTTAACCAGCCCTTTTTTTTGTATCCATCCACCAATCAGCAGGACCGAGAGCAGTTGTTGTTGGTGCAAGTTCTGCACGAGGGCGCACGCAAAATACTTTTTTTCCTCATGACAAGGCGTGACCGATACCATTAATCAAGCTTTATATGGTTTAATCGGAGACTTGAGGTATTTTTTGTTAATGTAAGTACACTGAACACATCATGGTGACACTGACAGCCATCGTAGCGCCTCTCGGACGTCAAATCCACAGGCATCTGGTCAAACATGTCAGAAGCCAGCGATGGATTCCTGCTCGGGCGTGTAACTTGACTGCATGTTCGAGCAAGCTATCAATCCTCAGTCAAGGTTGGTGCATTTTTTTCTTTCTTTATCATTTTTTGCCATCAATGTAAGCAAACACCACTTTGTTTGAGTTGGTGTTTGATAGGCTATTGTTGGACTAATTTCCCCACTACGCTTTTATTACATATGTTGTGTCATTTATGGCAGGGTTGTTAATTATGCTCTCACAATGTGTGTGTGATTACTTTATATTATAAGCATAAACGACTTCTTGAACGACTTCCGGGTTTTGAATGGGGTGGAATGTTTACATGAAGCACAACCGTGATTATTATTTTATATATTATGTTAGAGCTGTTGCAGTAATGAGTTATGTAATAACATACATTTCATTGGATGTATGTGATAATACTATCCGATAAATTCGTGTTTGACAAGCATCGACTGTTTTTTTTTTTTCTTTAAGCCCCGCCCATGAGGGGTATATATGGGTCATGTTTATGATGTCAGCTGAACATTCATTCATTGATAAACGCTCTGAAGACATAATAAACGTCACATGGGACTGGCAGGTTGAACCTTGAACATCCATAATCTTTTTTATTGAAAAAAATGTTTTTTTACATAGTTGAAAGAGGTTTTTTTTAATAACATATAACAACAGGCCAATATATATTTTTTAACATCTTTAAAAAAAAAAAAAAAAAAAAAAATATATATATATATATATATTTTTTTTTTTTTTACTCTTTCTGAAACTTTATTTTTAAATGTGTCCCAGTAAACACAAAACGTTCTCATATGATTCCCATTTGGTTCCAATTTAGTTTTGTTTATTTATTTATTTATTTTGGAAACCTATGGGTACTTTTTGGGGGTCACCAAAATCTAACCTTCTCTGAACGTTGCAGGGAGGTTTTGTTTGTAACATTTTAAAGAGAACTTAACGGAGAATGTTCTGGGAACGTTCTATGTATGTAAAGAACAAAATCTTAGTTAACTAACAAAGAACATTCTCAGTTGGGATGATCATCCAGTTTGCGTTGTTCTTGATGGCTACTAAAGTAAATAAAGAACTTTAAACTTAAGTTCAAAATGGGGTTTGATTTTGTTTTGGAAGAATAATAAATGTGTAACAACTTAAAATAATTGGCTAAACTAAGCTGTCACTCAGTGGGAGTTATTTCTAACTTTTATTTATTATACTACAAGTAGTTTGCTTGCAAAAAGTATATCATATACCTATTATTTAATATTTTTGAAAAGTAGTAGTACAACTGCATGTTTGTATTCATATCTTTACAATTAGCAACTTATCTTATCCAAACCAGATTGGTTTATCAACATAAAGGCAGTCTTTTCCGATTTAAATTATTTAATGCTCACATTGAAGCCACATGAGAGCAAAATCGGTATAATAAATAGGTTTTGCACAACCCTTATTATAATTAGGCATTCTTTTTATTATAGTTAAAATGTAGTAACCATTGGTGCATTGATTACCATTAGAAAAACAGTTGTATTACAAAGGTCAAGGTTGTTTGATTTGCAACAATAAACTGTCTTATTTTGGTTTTAGTTGTCGTAAAACCATAGTTCATGTTTTTTTCTCTGTATGCTACATGGTTTCCGTAAAGTAAATAACAGAGTAAACATCAAGTTTATTACAAAAGTCCATTATAATCTACATTTAATCAAAGACTAAGCTTAAATGAGTATGTATTTTGATATTTAAAATATTTAATTAAAGATAGAACCGGCGTTTGCTCTCCACAAAATGGGTCAGTACAGTTGTAATCACCTTTCACTAGACCACTTAAATGGCTGACAGGAATTATAGTAAAGGCCATTTTAATCTCATGAAAGGCCACATTCTCTGGCAGCTTTAATTCCTTTTGTAGAAACTAGAGCATGTGACCACAATCTGGGCAGCAATTGTGTAAGAAGAGCTCTGATGGCAAAGGTTCTTCCTGTATAAAAGAGCTCATACGTGTTTGCTGAAGGATTGCCTGTAACCTCCTGAGGGAATCTCTTTTCATAAATGTGGCATTAAACTCTGCTGACTGTCTTCCTGTTAAGTCAGTTTTTCCCCTCACATTCCAGAAGTCTTTTTTTTTTTTTCTTTGAATCATCGAGTCACGAGAGGAAGCATATTTTTTTCTTCCCTACTTTTACTTCTGTAACGCATTCCAGACGGACGGCTCGTCGACTGTTTGTGCCGCTTTGGGTTGGATTTTTTTGCCGCCTTTTTCCTGTCAGGATTTAGCGCATTTGATTTTAGCACAAATGTGTAACGCAACGCACAAGGCTGCACTCTGTGGTGTAAAATGTAGGTTTATAATATCTATCTATC
>CAIGQW010054212.1:7403405-7417371 GCA_903798125.1 Danio choprae | reverse complement strand
TTTTTTTCAATAGACCTAACACACACACACCAAGAAATGATCTGAAATATTTAAGGCTACGTTTGAATATTGCAGTATAATATAGTTTTTATGAAAAGTGCACTAGACATGTAGAGATGTTAGGAGAAGATTAATGCGCACAGTTGTTTAGTGAAGATGAATTGTTATATTTATGTACTTCATAGGGTATTCTCATCCATAGTGCCTTTTGCATTGGATACGATCGCTGATTATTAGTCGGTAATCTGATCAACTGCATCAACTATATGGTCGGCCATATTTAGCTATCCTGCAAAACATGTGCCTCCATTACAAATCACTTATGGTCTTTGCTGTTAGCGTTTTGTATATGTTAATCTGTAGATCTTTTAAAGTGTATTCAGTGTTGGTGTTAGTAGTCTCTAAGTGAGAATGTGTTATAAAATAGATATATATGGGAGAACTTGATTGATGCGTTTGTCACCGTTTCATGAAAAAAGCTTTCAGAACCAGGACCTTTATTTTCAAGTGTCTTCAATTTCTCCACTAGAGGCGCATGTGAGACCATGCGGACACATTTTTCAAATGAGATCTACAGTAAGACCAACTGATTGTTGTATTTAACTGCATTCCATTTTGCGTACATGATGTAGACGTCTGTAAGAATGAATCCATCAATAAGAACAGTACAAATAAATCCAGTACAATATGTTGATAGTATTATTTATGAACAAATGAATTGTACATTTAGATTATTGAGAGCTGAAGGTTATTAGATTGACGATGATAAATATGTTGAAGATGGCTGAAAAGTAACGTCAGTGTTGAGTTTTTTTCAGTGAGATCATACAGCTACAACTTTCTTTGTGATGGCTGAATAACAATGTTCTTGTATAAACTCCCCAAAGTGGCCTCTCATCTGAATGGGCCACCTGGTTTTCTCCCTATTGGGTCCATGGTTGAAATTCAGGGTGATGCTAACTAGAGTGGAAAACTGGATTTGTACTGTATAAGCGTTAGGTTTCCTCCACCTGCCCGAGTCTTGGGCTACTCTGAGAGTAGTGAACATTCTTTCACATCAGGAGGCCCTGGAACAATATTTTCCCATTGAAGCAGTGTTGAATGGTGTGTAAAGACACCCTTTTGTTGGTTGAATTTGAATTATGCAGTGGGTGGATTATGGATTGAGAACATTTTGGCATTCTTTTTGCTGTTATGGATTGGCATGATGTTTTATTTTATTTCTTCACACTCTTTGGTCATTCTTTTAAAGAAGCGTAAGGCCTTTTTTTAAGGGTAATATTCATCTGTTTTACACTAAAACTGCTTTTGGTTTATGGACTGTCCCTTCACTGAAGTCATAGTCATAACAGTTACTTTTGCTGCCTGTTATAAATTGTATAAAATATATGTATGCAACAGATTGTAAATGTATGATTTCATTCTTGTTTCCAAATGCTGTATTTTATTCATTATTAGTTTTGTGAGATTTGCTAAGAAAGTGAGAAGTGGGGCCATTTTTGGTGGATATTTGTTTTGTTTTACTTCTGGGTGGATGCAAGCAAAATGCCCTGGGAATCTGAGCAGGAAGAGGGTGGTGCCGGAGGTTTATGGAGGCCCCATCCCAGCAAGCGCTGTTGCACCAGGTGCTGGTGAGGTCCGGATCCGCTGCGCTAAAAACTACATGTTTAGCAAAGGGGGTGTCTACAGACCCAAAAGTGAACATCAACACTTGCACAAAGAAGCCTCTCATTCATGCTGTCCGAAATGTTGTGTATTAACATTTTTATGTGTAACCTAAACCCCAATCCTAAAGAAATAAAACCATCCTAAACCAAGTCTTCTTGAGCGGGCTGTGTGTTAATTATAGAAAGCAGTAACTTTCTAATTACTATAAACTTTTAAAATGCATTCGGTACTACTTTTGCTGAAATTGACCAGCTAGTACTGAGATTTGGATTCCCTTTGGCCTTCAGAACCGCCTTCATTATTTATAGCATAGATTCAAGAAGGGGAAAACACTCCTCAAAGAAATTCTTCCATATTGACATGATGGCTTTAAGGAATTTTTGCAGATTTGTCAGCTGCTTATCCATGATGTGAATCTCTCCTTCCACCGCGTCCAAAGGTGCTCTGCTGGACTGAGATCTTGAGTACATTTTAGTAGTATACTCACTCTCAGGTTTATGAAACCAGTTTAAAAATTATTCAAGCTTCATAAGATGGCCCATCACAATGAAAGCAGCCATTAGAAGTTGGTTCACTGTGGTCATAAATGGATAGACAGAAATGTAAGCACGCACAAACTCCAAATGTGTCTGTCTCTGAACTGTGTCTGTTACGCCCCGTAGCTCACAAAAACGTAGTAATAGAGGGACACCCAAGAAAGCCAAAATTATAGAACATAATTCATTAAAGAAACCATTAACACAACTAATTAAAGAAACAATTTGTAAATGTAGCAGTCAGAAATCAGTGGTGTTTTGTATGCATGGATATGTAATGTAGTGTAGCAATGTTGGATGTACAAAAATAATTAAATATAACAAAACAAACAAACAAACAAACAAACAAACAAACAAACACAAAAGAGTCCAGTCCAATGCAGCCCTCTTCCAAAATACCATTATAACTTTTTTTTTTTTTAAGGGTTCAAAGGAGTCAATGGCAGGTATTTCCATATTAATTGGGTTTGAAGGCGGAGCCAACCCACAATCTCGACCAGAGGAACTCCAATAACTTATAGGACGTCACACCATCCAAATATTGCAGAGGAAATTGAGACTCATCAGGTAAGGACATTCCCCCTATTTATTTGTTGCTTATTTTGGTTAGCCCATGCAAATTAGCCTCATTTCACTGTTTTTGGCTGAGAAGAGTGGCACCGGTGTGCTTTTTCTGAGGCTGAACTTGGTGCGATGTATTATGCATTCAGAAATGCTCTGGATTCCTTGATTGTAACAAGTGGTTAGAAGTCTTTAAGTTAATCGTCTATTGCGTATCTGGGGCCGGGTCATGAAGGCAGCAGTATTAGGAGAGAGCCCCAGACTTCCCTCTTCCCAGACACTTCCTCCGGCTCCTCTGGGGGGATCCCGAGGCGTTCCCAGGCCAGCCAAGAGACAGTCTCTCCAGCGTGTCCTGGGTCAAGGCCAGAACACCTTCTAGGAGGCATCCGAAACAGATGCCTGAGCCACCTCAACTGGCTTCTCTAGATGTGGAGCAGCAACAGCTCTACTACAAGTTCAACAAGCATGCCATAATTCAAATTCAATTAAATTACTTTTCCCCCAACCTCAATAGCTGTATCCAAAGTTGCCCCTATACCCTTAAATAGTGCACTATTTGAGGGAGCAGCCATTTGTAGTAGCATCCAAAACCGTAGTGGGTTTTCTAAAGTGCACTCAATCCCACAATGCACCACAATAACGAGTGTACAATTGTTGTACACTGAATTAGTGGAGAATACTCATAATGCATTGTGACAATGAGTTTCCACTGGCATGTTGCACATTTCTGGGCTTCATAGCAGCGGAATTTGTTATAGTTGAGTAAACTTAGCGCAGTGAATGTTCAGAGTTCAGAGCGCAGAGTTCAACAATTTTTTTTTTTGCATTGCTATTTGCACAAATGATAAAAGAAAAACTCAACAATGGTGTTATCAAGACTTTCAGAAAAAGGAAAAAATAGTGTGAGACTGATAACGGCAGCCAGAAGAGAGAACAAAGTAAAATGTACTGTCCTGCTACGGCCAATTTAGTTTATTCAGTTCACCTATAGCGCATGTCTTTGGACTTGTGGGGGAAACCGGAGCACCCGGAGGAACCCCACATGAACACGGGGAGAACATGCAAACTCCACACAGAAATGCCAACTGACCCAGCTGGGACTTGAACCTGCAACCTTTATGCTGTGAGACGGCAGTGCTAACCACTGAGGCACCGTGTCGCGTGGATCCTATTGACGTACATATTTAAATAAATAATTTAATTGTTAAAGGTGCAGTAGGTGATCTGCCAAAATGCTATCCGGTTAGCATAATATCTTTGAAACACAGTCCCTCCCCTGCCGTCCAAAACCACACTTCCTGAAACATGAACACGTGCAAAAGTAGCTCCAATATTGATTTAGGATTTTTAAAAGTTTGACTTTACCGCTGTGATCTCATGTGTCTCGTGTGCACATGAACGCGCAGCGCGCATGCACACGCTAATGGTGGATCTGCGTGAACAGATGCGCAGATGTACAAATCAACATTTGTTGACAGACAGTTGGGCTACTTATCAGAATTATGGGAAATGTCGGCCCGACAATATTTAATTGGATGAACATTTTTTTGTTTTATGCCTTAATCAGATTATAAAAATACGTATAAATACATTTAGATCATTTACTTTAATCAGTACTATCGGAATGTGAAGAGACTTTCAACCAGCACAACAAAAAATGTTTCTGAAGACAATCACCTACTGCACCTTTAAATTAACATTTGTATACATGACAGAAATCAAATTACTTTGTTTCGTTACTAACAGACAGCTTGCTAAGTATTAAATAACTATCACAGGGCCTGCCCAAGAATTTTTAAATCTAATCCATCTAAGAGATTTATTAACCAGCAAACACAAACAAAATGGCATCCCTTCCATTGTGCGAATTCATTCACTCCTTTAAGTGCACTATATTAGTAAACTAATGTAGACAACAGTAAATTAGGGTTTCGGGGTAGTTTTGGATACAGCCGATGCCTGAATGCACTGTGTTGTGTTATGCCATGTGATTGGTTGGATAAAGTAACAAGCAGTTGGACAGGTAATGTAATGCTGAGGTCACATTTTTTCGCCCCACAGACTTCCATTCATACGCATGAGAATGCAGCAAACTGGAAACGCAAGTTTTTGCAACAAGTTTTGCATGTTGCTGCATTACAAAGTTTAATTTGGTGAACCTGTGGATTTTCCATGAAACCAATAGAAGATCAAAACGTGACCCCACTGTACAGAATTGTAAAATACTGAGCAATTGTTCGCTATATCAATATCTAATCATCTTGTTTTATCATGCCCATTTTCGCAGCACCATACAACAGAATTTTACTCACTCTACAAATGTTTACTACATTTATCAGACACTTTTATCCAAAGCGACTTACACCCATGAACACACACCCGGGGAGCAGCCATGGTACTGAGGTGGATATTCCCACCAACAATCTAGTACCGGGATCCTGCTGGTACTGTGATTCGAACCTGCGACCTTTGGATCACTAGTCTCACCAACTCTCTAACCATTAGGCCACAGCTGCCCACTCATGCTGGCAACTTAAAACTGCAGCATTGCAAGATTACATGCAATAAACCAAAAGTTTCCAATGATTTGGGGCTGGACAGCACCTCAAAAAATCAGACGGAGTATCTGGCCAGGGTGTGGGTGTTTGCAGAGGCTGAGGAACCTGGATTGAGTTTTGTCTCAAACTTCGTTCAAAAAGATTCCGTTCCGTGTTTGTTGTTCTTGGCTGCATGAGTTATAAAATTGGGACGAGACACTGAGTTTTTGCATATCCCAAACACACCATGGTTTCCTATCATTGTGTGGGAGAACTTGGGAAAATGCTCTTTGAGCTCAACAGGAAAAACAAACTATGGAGGTGACCTGATTGAAGAGCAGCAGATCAAGATGACTCCTTTGGAAAACTCTGCAGATGGTCACAGTTGTGATGAGGGAAGAAATTTGGCAACTGACAATGGTGGATGATGAGGTCTTTTTGAGCTTCGCTAACTGAATAGAAGTCACAGATAAAAGTTCCTAATACGAGGCTCCTTCCTCTTACGCTGGTTTTGTTCTTCAGTGTTGTTTCAAGTTATTTTTAGACAAAAAGTAAACTCCATTCACTCCTATTTGCCTTTTATAAACAGGAATCTATGGCTTGAAGATATTTCTTAGAACTCCAAATCCATCTGTTTTCCTCTTTAGATCAAACAGAGGTTCTAAAAGTTCATCGGCTAACTGGTTCAATTGACAATTTAACGTTCAAACCCCTAAACCGCACAAGTTCATACTTCTAAAAATTTTAAATACAAGCTTGGACAACCCGACCCTCTTGTTTTCCACTTTTAAAGATAACCAGCCCTTGTGGTGCCAGGGAACTGAGACACCCGCGCCCCTCTCTCCAGTTGAGAAAGAAAACTGAACTTTTACATATCAGGGCACAACACAGCAGCAACCACATAACTTGTACCATGGAAAAAAAAATCACCTGCTGGCTCATTAATCTTTAAGCTGAAAAAACATACACCATTAATACAATCTAATTCTCGTGATAAGAGTACACGTGCATAGAGGATGCAGGTGGCAAATAACCATGATGAATAACCTTTAAATTAAGGTCATGAAGTTCGTGAGTATTACTACAACACACTTGCCCCCTGCAGATAATACTCCCCAGGTCTTCTGAGACGGATACCTTGTGACATGCAAGTATTTGTCTTTGAAACGCAAAAGCTTGTGGATGAAATTTAAGATGTTGTTTTGTTTAATTTGAGAACCAATATCTTTGAAGGCCAAAGGGAATGTCACATGATTTTTTTCAAGGGTCTACTTGAAAACAGGAAATTAGCAGGGACAACTTTGTTATTTTTTCATAAGTTTCTTCAGACATTATGATCAACGAATTTTCAAGAGGTGAACCAGAAACGGCAAATAATGGTAATTCACATATAGCCAGGGATTCTGAATGTACTTAAAACTGAAAATAGTATCTTAAGAAAAAGGAAGTCTAAGAGGAAAACTCATTATCCAGCAGAATTTCCCAACCAGTTGTTCAAGGTGAATTGCATTGGGTTTGTATGGATTGTGATAAAAAAGCCTAATTAAAATTGTGTGAAACTTAATTATTGCACGTGACTATAAAATGAGGGAGGAAATCATATTTCATTCATTTAAAAAGTTGATTGTATTTTTATTATTGTTGCTATTAGTAGTAGTAGTGGCAGTAGTTTGTATTCAGCTGTAAAATTGTGGAAAATACAATTTTGGTCTGCTCTCCAGATTGAATTAATGTTATAGCCCATGAATTTTACACTAAAAGTGCTATGATACACTCATTTCATTATCCAATCTCTTTACAAGGCTTTTCCCCCTACATGGGTGCTTTAAATAATTGTTTTGTTTGCTTAAATGTTTCTAAACCAGCAGTCACCTCATTTTACTACTTTTTTGAAAATGCTTATTGCATCTGTAAAACAAAGCTTTTTCATAATGTTTACATTTTAACAAAAGTTAGATGCCTAATTTTGGCAAATCGTCATGAGGTGTAGAAAAAAGTGCAGCTTTCAAAGTATAGTCTACTTTATCATGCTATTCAAAATGTCAAGAGAACATATTGAATAGACTTACTGGTTATCATATAGCTCTAATAAGTACATTATTTATATAAATTCCAAATGGAAACTGAACAATAACCAAAAACTCCAACCTGCAGGATCTCTCAGAACAAGAATTTTCTTCATGAAACGGATGTAGACACTAGAGGGCGACAAGCACACCACAAACAGATCTATTGGATTCGGCGACCGCCTTTTAGGGAAGAGGCAGGCCGAATCAGGGGATGCTTTTGTCTGTCTCTACAACGTTGACACACTTCAGAAACCACGTTTCTGTGAGTCAGAGCAGACTCCACGTTACCAGCGTGAATCAGTCGAGCTCATTCTGAAGGAGTTGAACGGGTCGTTTTCACACTTAATACCCAAATATAAAGCGCGTTGCTTTGTTTGACAAGAGGACGCGATGTCCGGGCTAAAGAAACGGAGTTCAAATGCATCCACGGAACGAGATGAAGACGACAAGCAGGTGACGGAGAAGATGCTCGCAGGCAGGGGTGGGAATGGTAACACGAGCCCGTCCGGAGACATCACGCCTGGAAGCCCGAGCACAGATCCCAGCCCTGCGGATGGAGAAGAGACAGTCGTCCTGAAAAGAACTATAACTCTGGTGAACGGCGTGGCCATCATTGTGGGCACCATCATTGGCTCTGGCATCTTCGTGACCCCAACCGGAGTGGTGAAAGAAGCCGGTTCGGTCGGGCTGTCGCTGGTTGTCTGGACGGTGTGCGGCGTTTTCTCCACTATAGGCGCGCTGTGCTACGCCGAACTGGGGACCACCATCACCAAATCAGGGGGTGACTACGCTTACATCCTTGAAGTTTACGGCTCCCTGCCTGCATTTCTGAAACTGTGGATCGAGCTGCTCATCATCAGGCCGTCCTCGCAGTATATTGTCGCCTATGTTTTCGCTACTTACATCCTAAAGCCAATCTTTCCCGTCTGTCCCGTCCCTGAAACAGGGGCTAAGCTGGTGGCATGTCTGTGTATACGTAAGTAACCTGTTACCTACATCGTTAAGCCTCTAAAACTTTAAACAATTTGTTTAATTTATGAATAAATCACTACGCATTTTTTACAGGGAATCTTCTCAGTTTACCGTTTGTGACGTTGGACTTTAACTTACCTCAGATGTCAATCGTGCGCTTCTTTGCTTCTATCATATCATTTATATAAACATAAACGATTTTAACTACACGTATGATAGTAATTGTAGACGAACATGCCACGTTTCGAAACCGGTAAGGCGTGTTTTGCCTATAGGAGGATGCTGTAAAAGTGCAGACACATTTCATCATCTCTTGCGGACGATGTAGGGAGGAAGTGGCACTTGCTGCTACATCACCTTGGCGGGCTTTATGCAAATAAATTATATTGTTTGTATAGAAAGGAATTTAGCTTTAAATTCATACTGTACTTTTAACATAAATATTGATAATTGGTGAAAAAACTCCTATTTTGTCCTATTTATGAAGTAAAAAAATATTTTTGTTATGTTTAAGAAGTTAAGCTTCTAACAGCATAATATCCGATGCAAATCTTTTTCAAATAACATTTTAATATGCACACTAAATTATATGGCTGATATGTTGAAAATTTCTTATACACTGTCAGTTACTTCTACCTTTTAACACTTGTGTATTAAATGTTTTGCTACAGTACTTCCAACTTCTTTCCGAGTTAAAATATATCTGGAATTTCTGACTTTCTTATGAACAATAAGCCTCTATACCCACCTTTAATCCACCGAAAAGCATATTTAAAAGTTTCAAAATTGGCAGTAAATTTCTAGCAGTGAGAGTAAATCCCAGAAAGAGTTGATGAATGTTGCCCTGCAGCACTACAATCACAAATCTTTGACATGCATGCTTATGGCAATAAGTTAAGGGTGTGATTTACCATAGCAGCCATGCGAGCAATGCAGCCCTCCCGCAGGTTTAAACCAGCCAGGATTAGCAGAATTAGCTCAAGCCCTAATTACCAATTGGCCAACAAAATAAAACTCATATTTCTCCCTTTCTGTCCCTGTCTCTTTCTTTGTCACTCATTGCCTCTCTCCACCTCCTTTTTTCATTTAGGCCAGATGAATGCTTGATTGGGGTACAGGAATTTGTATTCTTTGTGATTGTGAGGTAATGAATGAACACAGAATTTACTATCTGCTGTAATCTTGTCCTGCTAGTGGCTTGTCTAATCCGACCATAAGAAGCCACATGACGAGACAGAAAGGGAGGTAAAGACGACTACATCCATAGGCTTAAGCTGAGCAACGGCAAGTTATGGGATTTACACATCTGATGCAAACACTGAGAGTTTAGCCCAAGATTTATAGTCAGGCTCCTCATGGACTGTATTTGGGTCTGTTAGCCAGTCATTTTCCCGCTGATTCGTTTTATCATGTGTTTTGAAGTTATGATTGAAAAAGGGCCTCCTGGATTGGTCCATTGCTTCGTATCCATGGGAGAGGCCCCCAGAGTGGGACCATGTTCTTGCCATTAGGGAGTTCAGGGATGAACCTGTCTCATGATCCTTCGTTTATTAAGAATGAGAACAGCAATGCCCAACAGTGTAATACAACAGTGTGTGCATGTGTTCTTTGGTGAGGCAACCCGGGCCTTACTGTCCTTCCCGATACAGACCCCCTTTTGTACTTTAAGGGTGCACAAAGGCTGTCAGGCTTCGCCTCTCTGTTTGGTGCCCGGACCGATTTACAGCTAATGCTGCTTTGAAGTATTCGTTAGTTAATCACATTTAATAGGGAGCTTGGAGGCAGGGACCAGAGGCTGAAGCAGCTCATGATTTTTATTATTCCCTGAAAATCTGTTTACCAGTAATTGGTCAATGAACAATTGAGTTTCATTCAGAACGTTGGACCTATGGCTGCTAATTTTAGGTTCACACATCAATTGATTTTCCAAAACAATTATCCTGTGTATAGCCTATGCCAACGGCTTAGGACATAGGCAGGGATCCACCGTACCTTCAGATAATTTGTAATATCCAGTTCGTGTATGCTCATAAAAAGAACATGCAAACCTCACATAGAAAAGCTCCTTTAGCTAAAACTTAATTAATGTGATACCCATTAAGTCACTGTGTCCAGTTAAATGATTGAGGACATAAAAAGTATTTGCTTTATATAAAATGTTTTTAATAATTTGTGTAATAGCGTCACATATAAAGGAAAAAATAAACATGACAAAAGGAAGAACCATAATGAGGACTTAAAAACACGACTAAATGAGGAACCAAACAAGACACAGGTGAACATAGTCAATTATCCCATGAATAACTATCCGCTTGTTTAGTCGTGATGTATGAAATACTGTTTCCAGGTCCAAGCCGCTACTCATTTGAATTAAGAAAATATTTGTTTATGACCACTTTTTTGTCATATCGCACATTAAATTAAATTTGATATAAAATCAAGGTCTACACTACAGTCTCTGGACTTGCTACATCACAGACATCAATATTTTAATAATTTATAAAAAATTCATCATATTCTGGTCATCGGATATTAGGCTTGGATGAAATGGATTAGGCATGGATCGAAAGTATTACATCACTTTATTTCGAAATCGCAAAATACATTGTGACTTTCAAAAGTATTACACCGATAAACATTTGTTGAGTCTCCCCATACAGTTTGATAGAGCGCTTGGACCTGAAAGCCACTTTGCGTGACGTCACACCTAACAAGCGGATTGAAACAAACAGGAACAAGGGGAATTTTTTACATTTTACAATTGAATTACATTTTGTTAAATTAATTTAATAAAAAAAAGCAAAATAATTGTGAAATTATTTTGGTTAAATCATGCGTCTTACAGCTAACATAGCAAAACTGAATTATTATTTTTAATTAAATGAAGTCACAGTTTTTATCAGAAATAAAAATGCAATTTGATTTGTTTTCCCAAAATCGTTGCCCACAAGGCTCCCTGCCATGGCAAGTCCAATCTATCTTATCCAGGACCGTGTGACATCAATAGGCTTTCTTTTAATCGCATTGAAACAGAATTAAACAAACCAAAATTGCAAAGTAAGTGGATGGAATAAGTAGGGCGAGACATTTGAGTATGATTCAGGTAATCACCTGCAGATCCACCCTGCATTACAATCAAAACCCATTAGCCAGATTAAAGCTTGCCCTTGTATATAGTACTTACTGTCATTTGAACCTACATGTGGACCCAACCTTTTTCAAGATCAGGCAGATTTGTTAGTTTACCATGCATCTTTTCATTTAATAAGTACAAATTTGGCGGTACACATTTTACAACTCTTTGCTGACGACAGCTCTCAAGTTAAAGCGTGGCTGACAAATTGTACCCTAATTAGTTTACTAAGTATTTAGGTTAACTTCCTTTGAGCCTCTGTTGTGAAAGACTAAAAATAAGTGTTCTGTTTCTCCCATCTCTCCCAATAGTGTTGTTGACCGCTGTCAACTGCTACAGCGTGAAGGCCGCCACAAGGGTTCAAGATGCCTTTGCCGCTGCTAAGCTACTCGCTTTGGGCCTCATCATCATTATTGGGTTTGTGGAGATCGGCAAAGGTGAGTAGCACACAAACACACTCACTGAATGAACACCAGCAGTCAGTCGGGTCACTAAAGGCAAATAATCATTCTTTATTATGTGTCACATAGATTTGCATGCTGTTTTGTAGGCCTTGGCATTAGTGATTGTTTGTTTTTGCTATGGATACCATGTACTGTTCCAACAATTTTCATTACAGTGTCTCACGTTGCTGTTTAGCCAGGTGGAAAGTGTCTGCAAGCTACATATATTTTGAAGCCAAATTCAACATTGCATTTTTCTACAAAAGACGTTTTCCAGGAATTAGTGTTTTTGAAGGATTGTTAGTGAAGATATTGACTATTTGCTAAAACTGAGCAATATCATGTAGTGTAAAACACATAATTTATCCTTATTAGTTAATTTATCCTCATTATTTATCCTTAGTCTTATGCAGAATCTGGATAAGTATCTATCTACTCTATCTGTCTGTCTACTCAAATAGAAGTTAATTAAAACTATATCGACAATTAACAACAGTGTTGGGGAAAGTTACTTTTGACAAGTAATGTGTTACGTTACTTTTGAGTTACTTTTGTGTTACTTTTTATTACTTGGATGAGGCTTGATCTCTTTCAGAACTTTTTTTTGCTTTCTTTTTTTAATTGATGAGCTCTGCAATGAACAACGCACTGTATAACCAGCCTGATCTCACGAGGAAATGTAATTATTTTACATTTTGTCAGTTTAGTGGCTAATTCGTACGATTTCGAAAAGGAGGCGTGGCACCCACCCCTGCCCCTACACCCAAGCATCATAGGGGGATTAGCAAATCCTATTAAATGTACGAATGCGATCTTACGAACTCATACGAATTAACCACTAAATCAAACAGTTACGAATTGCCGTGAGATCGTGTTGGTATAACCTACACCTACATTTACCTTTAACAAAACATAAAAAAAGACATTGAGACAATCCTTTTTCCTTTTCTTCGCTGCGTTCAAAATAATGAACACATTCTCTCATTGACTGCTTGATTTATTGTGATTTTATTATTACATATTATTACTTATAATTTAGAAGTAATGCGTTACTTTTCTTGTTACTTAGAAAAGTAATATTATTAACGTAACTCATGTTACTTGTAATGCGTTACCCCCAACACTGATTAGCAAAAAACTAATAAAAATGACCAAACACAGATCTAAAAATAAAATCTAATTAAACTATAAATGCTATTAAATCTATAAAGAAATACAATAGGGCAACACGGTGGCGCAGTGGGTAGCACAATCACCTCACAGCAAGAAGGTCGCTGGTTCGATCCCCGGGTGGGTCAGTTGGCGTTTCTGTGTGGAGTTTGCATGTTCTCCCCGTGTTTGCGTGGGTTTCCTCCGGGTGCTCTGGTTTCCCCCAAAGTCTAAAAAACATGTGGTACAGGTGAATTGGGTAAGCGAAATTGTCTGTAGTGTATGAGTGTGTATGGATGTTTCCCAGTGATGGGTTGTAGCTGGAAGGGCATCCGCTGCCTAAAACATATGCTGGATAAGTTGGCGGTTCATTCCGCTGTGGCGACCCCAGATTAATAAAGGGACTAAGCCGAAAAGAAAATCAATGAATGAAGAAGTACAATACTCACTGGATTAAAAAATTACCAAATTTTACTGAATGTACTATATATATATTATATTTTAATACTTTTTTGAATCCATGATTTTTTTTATTAAATATTTAATATTTTATTACTGACTATATATAGACCATTTAGGGCCTCACAGTGGCGCAGTGGGTAGCACGTTCGCCTCACAGCAAGAAGGTCGCTGGTCGCTGGTTCGAGCCTCGCCAGTTGGCGTTTCTGTGTGGAGTTTGCATGTTCTCCCTGTGTTGGCGTGGGTTTCCTCCGGGTGCTCCGGTTTCCCCCACAAGTCCAAAGACATGCGGTACAGGTGAATTGGGTAAGCTAAATTGTCCGTAGTGTATGAGTGTGAATGGGTGTGTATGGATGTTTCCCAGAGATGGGTTGCAGCTGGAAGGGCATCCGCTGCGTAAAACATATGCTGGATAAGTTGGCGGTTCATTCCGCTGTGG
>CAIGQW010054212.1:7374970-7393405 GCA_903798125.1 Danio choprae | reverse complement strand
CACGCACACACACACACACACACACACACACACACACACACACTGTCTTGTTATAAATATCCAGTGTTGAGAGAGGTTGCGTTAATCAGATCACTTTACTTTAAGTTGTTTATTTGATTAATCTGTCTGGTTAGTGTTGTTGTTGTTAAGTCAGGCTGCAGGCTTTTCCACTGCACATATTGTTTATAATGGAGGTTAGTATTGGACGTAATGGACAAAACTGGATCTGTGTGTCTTCAGGCTGTTCTTCGTGGGCTCCAGAGAAGGTCATCTTCCCAGTTTGTTGTCCATGATCCACCCTGACCTGCTGACTCCTCTGCCTTCACTCATATTTACTGTAGGTGTCCCAAAAACCAAACCACAACTCTTAATATCATGTCCAGTTTATGAGTGAATAATTTTTTTAATGTTTTTGTTTTAGTGAATCAGTTTAAACAGTTCTTATTTTGGAGTGAATCATTCTTTTGAGTCTTTTTTTAATGAATCAGTTTAAATAGTTCTTATTTTTTTAGTGAATCATTTAAATGTTTCTGTTTGTTGCCCAAATCATTCCTTTCAATTAGATTTATTTAATAGTATTTGAGCAAATTTGATCTTTTTAATGAATTGGTTCTGTTTTTTATGTTTTTATTTCAGTGAATCAGTTTAAACAGTTAAATTTTGGAGTGATTCATTCTTTTGAGTCTTTTTTAAGTGAATCTTTTAATCAGTTTTGTTTGTTGCTCAAATCATTCCGTTTGATTAGATTTTTTTCGTAATATTTGAGCAAATTAGATTTTTTATGAGTCAGTTCTGTTTTTGATAGTTCTTGTTTTAATGAATCAGTTTAAATGGTTCTTATTTTGGAGTGAGTCATTCTTTTGAGTCCTTTTTAGTGAATTGTTTAATCTGTTCTGTTTGTTACTCAGATCATTCCTTTTGATTTAGATTTTTTTCATAGTATTTGAGCAAATTTGATCTTTTTAATGAATTGGTTCTGTTTTTTTAATGTTTTTATTTCAGTGCATAAGTTTAAACAGTTCTTATTTTGGAGTGATTCATTCTTTTGAGTCCTTTTTAGTGAATTGTTTAATCAGTTCTGTTTGTTGCTCAAATTATTCCGTTTGATTAGATTTTTTTGTAGTATTTGACAAAATGTGAACTTTTTAATGAATTAGTTCTAATTATCAAATAAATAAATTAAGATTTGGATTTAGTTCTCATCAGTGAATCAGTTTCACAGGCCTACTTTTTAAGTGAATGAATCTTTTGAATCAGTTTTTTTCAGTGAATCACTAACTTTTGAATGGACTCTTAAGTCAATTAGTTTAATAGGTTTATATTATTGATTCTTTTCGATAAATTCATTTGTCCAATTCTAATTGAGTGAATATTTTTTTAATTTTCAAAAATATTAATCATTGTATACTTATACTATAAAAATGGTCCAAATGCTTAAACTATTTGGAAATGGGTCAAAGATTACAATGAGTGAGAAATATTATGACAGTGTAAATTTGATAAGTTTATAAGGACTGATTTTATTTATTCACCTCATTTATTTTCTTTTTTCCCCTCTCACTTTCTGACGTTTGTATGTATATAGAATGTTTTAATCGTATTTAATCGTATAATTATATCCAAGTTGTGACCTCAATGCCTTAGTTGGGGACTAGTTTGTTTGGGTTTGTTAACAAGGTAAAAGTTAGATTCTGTACAGAGATACCCTATTCTATTCTGTATTTTGCCTAAGAATCCATCAAACTGTTAATCACTAAAAATATAAATCATTCATTTTGAATAAATTAAGTTTATTAACCAATAAATTTAACAGTTTCAGTTTTTAAGCAAATCGTTCTTTTTAGTCAATTTTCTTTTCAATGAACAAAGTGGTTCACAAATTGAACTTACTACATTAGAAATGTAAAAAGAATTCAATAATCACAGATGACTAGCAAAGGCATCTGTCAAGTCAAAAATGTAATGAATTCATAAGTGCAATTTTTGCGAGAATCTCTTTTCAGTTGATTCACATGTGTGAATGATTCAATCTGACTTTTAAAAATGAAGCATTTGAAATGATGTCATGGAGTAAACTTCAAACTTGAAGATTTTGCTGGATAGAAAAACAAAAGACCTTTTCTCTCCTTTAAAAAAAAAAAGTTTATCACTGAGCTGATTCCCAAAGCTGAAATATATTGAATCATATTTTAAAATATTCACAAGACAGTTTTCACAAACATTTGGAAATGTCATAGACTTCAAACTTTAAAATTAAATCCAGATATTTGCAGGATTTAGAATAATTATCATATTAGTACAAAAATTAAATCACCGTTTCTTTTCTTTTTTCCCCCCCTTCAGTTCCCCTCACTGAATTGATTCACAATATTGAAAGAGATGAGAAGTTTTGACAAACATTTTAAAATGTCATGAACTTTAATGACATGAACTTGAAATAAAATGCAGATATTTTAATAATTAGCAGGAATTAAAATAATTAGCATATTATTACAAGAATTAAATCACCATTTCTTTTCTTTTGTCCCCCTTCAGTGCACCTTTTCTGTCCTTTTTTAAATAAATCACAGAATTGATTCACAATATTGAAAGACTGAATCATATTTTTAAATACTCAAAAGAAGTTTTGACAAACATTTATAAATGTTATGAACATTAAACTTTAAAAAATAAATTGCAGATATTTTAATAATTAGCAGGATTCAGCATATTAATTAGCATATTATTACAGGAATTAAAATACCATTTCTTTTCTTTTCCCCCCTTCAGTGCATCATGACTCTACTGTACGCGTTCTCCAACGATATTTTCTCCGTCATCAACTTCTTCAGCTTCTTCAACTGGCTCTGCATTGCGATGGCCATCGTTGGAATGATGTGGCTACGCTACAAGAAACCCGAGCTGGAACGACCAATTAAGGTAAACCAGTGGGCGGAGTCAGTAATCAAAAACAGCTTCTTATTGGCTTAACATCTGCAAGTAAAAACAAAAAGACTTCCACAGGGTGAACCAGGTCATTCTTTCAAACGTTTGGGAAGTGACCTGCTTCTTTTTTTTTTCCCTGACTGAAACCGGACATATCCGGCAACGGCACGGTAACACACAGGCTCTTTTGTGAGTCTCATCTCTGCACTCAGTGGCCTGCGTTCATCTGCCGGACACACAGAGAGAGATGTTCATCAGAGGTTTGGAGGCGCTGGAGTGAAAGAGGCCATTCGCTTATTGGTCATAATCTTACGCTCATTAGGGACAGTGCATTGTCTGTCGGTACTCAGCACTTAGATGTTTTACTGATGGGTTTTAACTGTTGGAGGGATGGCTGGAGTAGTTGTAATACAGTAGGATGAAAGAGTATTATGTTAAGAGAAAAATATAGTATTGTTTAGAACATATACACAATTTGCAATACATAGAATTTACTTAAAAACTTAAAACTTTACTGGTTTAATTAAAAATAAATTATTTGCAGGTGTCAAAAATGTGTTTGGGGTGGGTGAGATATGTTTTCAAACTTTTATTCAACTAGGATGCATTAAATAAACAAAATAATCTTTATAAAATAGAAAAAATTCAACTAAATGCTTTTTAAAATTTTACTATATTTTATTACATTATATTATATTACATTACATTATATTATATTACATTACATTATATTATATCGATTTTTTTTCAAATTATATTATGTTATATTATTGTTATTTTTAAATGTATTATATTATTATTATTTATTTATTTATTTTTATTATATTATATTATATTATATTAATCAGAATTTCCAGAAAATGGAAATGATTGAGATGATTCAGTTTTGCCATCACAGAATAAAAAAAAAAGTAATAAAATACTGTATTTATTTGATAAATATGTATTAATATGTATTTTTAAAATGTATTAAATTTTATCCTAAATGTAGGATGCATTAAATTGACAAAAGTGTCAAATTCTTAATGTTTATAAATTATAAATGTACCAAATTTATTGATTAATTTGAACTAAATGCTTTTTTTCTTATCATAATATAATATAATATAATACTTTCCAGAAAAAAAACAAGGTTGATGATTCAGTTTTGCCATTACAGTAAACATATAATATATTACTATATTAATATATTGCAAAATATATGCTAAAATTTACATCCTAATTTTTTTTTATGTATTTAAAATATTCAGTGCAACATTTATGAGTACATTTAGCACATTTTCATGTAAATGCAGTAGATTTAACTCCCTGACACTACATTTAAATACTTATATGCATATATGGTTTACATAAATTTTAAATTAAAAAAATTAAAAGACTTTATATATATTTTTATTTATTTATATTAAGTTCTAAGTAATTAAAATAATTAATATTAAAGAGCAGATGTAAAAAATTAATTAAAAATATGTTATTCTTATATTTACCTAATTCTTGTATGCAGGGCTGAGCTTGGTAAGTAACTGGATGGGAGATCACATGGGAAATCTTGGTTGCTGTTGGAAGTGGTGTTAGTGAGGCCAGCAGGGGGAGTTCAACCTGCGGTCTGTGTGAGTCCTAATTCCCCAGTATAGTGAAGGGGACACTATAATGTCAGTGTGCACCGTCTTTCGGATGAGACATTAAACCAAGGTCCTGACTCTCTGTAGTCATTTAAAACCCCATGGCACTTCTCGTAAAAGAGTAGGGGTGTAACCCCAGTGTCTTTCACTGTTTTTCTTCACTCCACTAATAGCAAGAGTGTGGTAAGCGCACTGGCGCAGTTGTCCTGTGGCTGCCATCGCATCATCCAAGTGGATGCAGTGCACTGGTGGGGGTGTGGAGAGACCCTCCGCTTCATGATTGTGAAGTGCTTTGGGTGTATGGCCATACACAATAAGTGCGCTATATAAAATACACATTACATTGCATTACATTACCTAATGCCTTAATGTAAATGAATGTGAGCATTTAATAAAAAGCCAAACCCATATTATAATTATTTGTAATAACAATAATAATACAATTTTAAATAATAAAATGGGTTTTGCAGTTTCTCATCTGTCAAATGAATCATTCTATAGAACCAGATCAGTCCAGTTGTCACAAAACAAAAACAATGATCTACTTCTTCGTAATGGAGTAGTAGCAAGAAAAACTCCAGGAGAAAGTTATAAAAAGAACAGCTTTGAACCATTCCTGGAGCTCCATTCTTGCAGCCCATTGTATAGAACTGCAGAAAACACAACACAAGGCAAACATCAAAGGTCAGGATGTCCTACCAAAAAAAACCCCCAGCAGTCAGAGAAGAAGAATAGTGATTGTCAGAGAAGCGAGCAACACTGAGCGGAAGCATTTACAGTATGTCTTTCACGTGTAAAATAAACTTTTGATCATATTTTTCAAAGCCTTCTGTCTGTCCACCAGGTCAATATTCTGTTGCCCATTGTGTTCGTGCTGGCGTGTCTGTTCCTCATCGTGGTGTCCTTCTGGAAGACCCCTGTGGAGTGTGCTATAGGGTTCGGCATCATCGCTACAGGAGTTCCTGTCTATTTCTTTGGCGTTTGGTGGCAGACGAAGCCGAAATGGCTCCTGCAGATCATCTGTGAGTGAATCTTGAAATAAGAAACACTTTTTAGGTCTAGCAGATTTGAGCTGCAGTCAAATTTCACTTGAATAAAAGTTGTGTAGCCTCCATATATCTATAGATTTTTATTTTTGAAATGTTTTATTTAGTTTAGCAGCGTAACCAATACAATATTTCAGCTTAAAAGGGGATACATTTTTCACTGCCAATCATTTCACTTTTTTATACAATATAGAAAGTAACAAAACACAATGTAAAAAATGTAATAAACACAGTAATAATAACAATAGCAATAAAATAACAATGTAAACAAGATTAATAACAAAATTTACACAATTCGGGGTAGGTCAAATATACACCTAATAGTCAAACTCATTCATTTTCCTTTGGCTTAGTCCCTTTATTCATCAGGGGTCGCCATATGTTTTACACAGCGGATGCCCTTCCAGCTGCAACCCAGTACTGGGAAACATCCATACACACACATACATTACGGACAATTTAGTTTATTCAATTCACCTATAGTGCATGTCTTTGAACTATGGGGGAAACCTGAGCACCTGGAGGAAACCTACTCGAACACGGGGAGAAAATGCAAACTCCTCACAGAAATGCCAACTGACCCAGCCGGGACTCGAACCAGTGACCTTCTTGCTGTGAGGCGACAGTGCTAACCACTGAGCCACCGTGTCGTGTATATATTAAATAATACTAAATCTTTGTTCTTAGTCTGAAGAGGAGACTGTGAGAGAAAGCTTACTGGTTGTTAAATTAGAAAGTGCATACCTTGCAGATTAAAACCAAATAGCAATTATTTTATGCTTCTACAAAATCTGGATAGAGTGACCTCACAGTACATTTGGTCCAGATGTTTCTGAATACATTCATTTGAAGGTGAAGGGAAAATGTAATTTTTTCCATAACATAAAATGTCGTATAGCGGCACGGTGGCTTAGTGGTTAGTACTGTCGCCTCACAGCAAGAAGGTTGCTGGTTCGAGTCCCGGCTGGGCCAGTTCTTCCTTCTCCTCGTGCTCGTATGGGTTTCCTCCGGGTGCTCCGCTTTCCCCCACAGTCTAAAGAAATGTGGTACAGGTGAATGAATAAACTAAACTGGCCGTAGGGTATGTCTGTGAATGAGTGTGTATGGATGTTTCCCAGTAATGGGTTGCAGCTGAAAGGGCATCAGCTGTGTAAAACATATGCTGGATAAGTTGGTGGTTCTTTCTGCTGTGGCGACCCCTGATAAATAAAGGGACTAAGCCGAAGGAAAATAAATGAACGAATGAATGAATATTATTATGTATACTTGCTGAAGTAAAAAAAAAAAAATCAAACGAAACGCATAATAAAAATAGAAAAAAAAATACATAGTAGCAAAATATTATTATTATTTATAATATTTTTGTTTCTGTGCAGTCTCATCCACGGTGATGTGCCAGAAGATGATGGAGGTGGTACCCCAGGAGTCCTGAAGCGGCTGTTCTCCTCATCTCCACCTCAGACTCCCATTTACTGTATCCATCTCCCCTCGCGTGAGCCAGAAAAACAGTCTTATCCTGCTGACATGGACAAAAAAAAAATCTATATTCATCACCACATTCGAAAACACAAAAACATCAGTGGTCACACGAGCATTTCAGTCGAGATATAGATTTGTCGGTCCTTCCTGTATTATACTGTATACATTCAGTTCTCCAATTGCAAGTTTTCAATCAGGATTTTTAGTTTGTTTTATATGTATTTTTGTAAACCGTTGGAGAAGCGTGTCATATGAAACTCTGAGTGGACATCATTTCATTCACTCGGATTTTTAGCTTCCGGTTTCAAGCTTTTGGCTTTTGTTTTGTACGTGAGTGGCTTGTGAAGATACGCTATTGTCTATTGAGGCAAAGATTGTGATTCTCATCTAGGGGTGTGCGATATTTATCGTTTATGATAGCATGGTTTTTGTTGTTTTAATATAACGTAAGCTGACATTACGCCAAAAAAAACAACAACATTAATTGTGTGGGGAAAAAAGCCTATTTGAATAAAGTTAGAAGTTAATAATAAGACGTTTATATGGAGTGAGTTATATTTTAGACTTTAAAAGCTAGAGAAGAAATGTTAGTGGAACACTTTTGTGTGATTTGATCCTAAATGAATGCGTTTTTGAACAAATCATTTGAGTCGATTCAATAATCCATTCAAACATACACTGTGAAAAATGCTGGCTCCCACACAATTCCTTCATGTTGTCGCAACCATTAAGTGGATTGAACATAAAACAATTAAGTTGTCTCCAAAAAATTGAAAGAATTGTGTTGTTTCAGCTCATTTTAATTAAGTAGTTTAACAAAAAAAGCAGGAAAAATATTTTTGGAGTGTAGTCGCTTGCTTTATTCCTAAATGAGTCAGCGTTTTTGAACGATTCATTGAATCACTCTTTAAGACAGTTACTTGTCGCAGCCTACTGGTGTTTTTTTTTTTTTTATTTATCAATGACAGTCCTAAACCACCACAAAAACACACAAATGTTAAATATTTGTACATTTTCTTCATAAAAAAAAATGTAAATCTACAAATATATCAGGATTTTTTGCGGCCAATATCGCACACCCCCATTCAAAACCCTGACAGGCAAATTTTCAGATGTTTAGATTGCAGTATGTCATATTATATCTTCTCACACTTTCTTTTCAACAGCAGATTTGCTGTGCCTTGCGAGCCTCTGTAGAAATGTATTATTTTTGAGATCAAGTTGGTATGACTTTATACAAATTTATTTTTTATAGCTTAACACATTTTTTTTTTTAAAGAATTTCAAAGGAATCTCATTTTTTGGGCTACAGTCCTTTAATCATGTATTCAATCGTTTTTATTATTACTGATATTACGGAAGGCGTAGACTTACAGTATTCAATATTTCACTCGATTACATAGCCTTGCTGCTTACCTCAGTAAATCTACAGTACTTTACATTCTGGCTGTATTTTTTCATACCTAATTAGGATTTTATAAAACACAAAATATATGCAGTGATAATAATCCCTCAGAGACATTGTTTTAAACTATTTAGCTTCTCTTTTTCGCATATATATATGTGAAGTACAGAACACTGGACCACATATTTCATTAGTTTTTTTTCCTTGTAGTATATTGCTTGCGGTAGTTACAGAAGCTTTTTAAAGAAACATGGTCATTGTTTAAAATAGTTTGTAGCTTTTGTATGATCTGCATCTTTTTATTATGCCATCAAGGTATCTTTTAAAAAGAAATCCCATTACGAAGAGAGTTTAGTGCCTCGTCAGTTTGCGAACTGAACAAATCTGAATGATTCTGCTTTTAAATGCGATATGCATCCTTATATTTCAATCTTTAGTGGCAGTGTTTTTTTTGGGTTATGCTAGTTTTGGTTTAATGGTTATTTGTTCCTATACTGGACCAAAATCGTCAGTATGTGTGTGTGTGTGTGTGTGTGTGTGTGTGTGTGAAAATGCACATTGTCTGTTTAAAAAACACAGAGAGAATCACTAGGGGTGATTTGGGTCGTGGACGGGATGTTGTTTTAGGACATAATAGATTATTTTTATGTCTACAGAAGCATTTCAAGGATTTCTGGATAGAAGGACTATAAAAATCTGCTTTTCTTTAATGATATGTGTTGTAGCGAGTGTCTAGATAATGAAGCTTTGTATCATTTAGAGAACTACAGCAGTTTGACTAACACTCCTGCCAACAAGAGCATCTTATCTAATTTAATTAGTTATGTAGAAATTTAATATACAGTATGTATTTATTTATTATTTGTAGAGTCGTTCAGTTAGTGCTCTAATCATTTTTCAGGGCATTTTTCTTTTTCTTAAAAAAAAAGAGAAATGCTAAAAATGAATTGTTACTGATATTTCTTTCCCTCTGTTTTTATATTTGTGTTTTTATTAGATTTATTTGTTGTTGAATTGTAAATGTCTTTTTAACTGATGGCTTGGCTTCATTTCCATTGTTGGCCGTTAATATAAAAATAACTGCAGATGAGCTGAGTTTGCCCTTAAAATGATGTCTCATTAAAAATGTAAAAAAGAAATACAATTATATACAGCAACGGAAATAATTAAGAGACCGCTCGAAAATTCCCTGGATTTATTCCCTAAGATTTCTGTTTCAAACTGTAAACTACTTATGGCATTTCTTATTAAAATAAAAATGTAATTAATTAGAGCATTTGTATGCATTAAATAACTTTAATTCAAAATAATTAATTTTTAGACTTCATAAGAGGTAAAAAATCAATATTTGCTAGAATTTTGCAGATTTTCAATCACAATAAATTATACAATTGTCATTTTCTTTAAAAAACTAAGCAAAAACCTCTAATCTACATCCACGCGTTTTTCATTAGCGTATATTAAAAGTTTCACATCCACATGTATCGTTTCAAGAAATCTCTGCATCCACTTTTTAAACGGAGGAAAAAACAATGTAATACGTATGCCGCACCTATATGTGGCGCTGTAAGCAAACACAGACAGAGTTCTTAAGTGCACTGAGTACAGACATAAACACATGAAGATGATGATGAACGCAGGTTTATCTAATAATATCTGATGTGTGTAACTGTTAATGCGTCTTCGCTGGTCTTTTATTTGATACAGCATTGCTAGGTTTTGTTTTAATAGTGCTAATAAAGTTAGCAGCGCTAGGATCAGTCTGTTGTTGTTACCAATTGTTACGTGCCAGGTTCTTCCTTCTAGTTACGTGCTATGGTGATGTCATTTCGAAAACGTTTTGTCTATGTCTACGCATGGGCAGCGTTTTGAGATTTTGTTCTGTAATCTGTTATCCTAACAAGTTTGTTTGAGAGCGATGCCAACAATGGTTTTGTGTGGACGAAAGGCCAAAACGATATAATATTTTTCCGGATTGACTTAAATTGTTTTTATTTTAAATTTGTACTAAATTTGTACATTTGTTTACATTTTATACGACCTTTATAAAATAAAATATATTAACATTTTACAAAAATCCATACCAAATGAATCCAGAGAATTTTCCAAAGAATTTGGTCTCTTTTTTTTTCTTATAAGCTGTATCGCAGCAAGAAATTCTTCTGGGTTTTTTTTGTTTTTTTAAGTATGATTTACCTTTATGCCAGAAAATATGAACAACCGTCACAGGCATGCAAACGTCTTTGCCTGAGGGCAGACTCAACCTTTCATCAGTTCATTTTGAAGTCTGTTTGAGAAACAACTGTGTTCCTGTGTGATCTGTAGTGCCTGGACTCTGGTGTTCTGATGTTTAAAAATCTGTCTCGTCTTCTCCGTGATGTCCAGTGAAATTCAGCTACAAAGAGAGCCTGAACAGTTCGTAATATGTCTACTGTACAAAATGTTATTTGTTTTTTTTTTTTTAGAAATGAAACATTTCTTACTTTGCCGCTGGACATTTTGTTGAGTATTCAGAGAAATAAAACATGAATGCATTCAAAACTTGAGTACAGTTCTTGTGTTTGTACAGATTAGCATATATCGTTTTTACTCATAGCAGCATAAGTATGAAGATACTTGCGTGATCGCAACTAGCAAAATATTTAAATACCACAGACATTCAAACGTGGAGAATGGTGTCCTGCAATCCCTACTAAATGGACAGGTTTCTAATCAAATAATGAATTAACGTTATTAAAAGTATGCTGAGTGAACAATATTTGCTAGTTTGCATTGAGTTCACAGTTCTAACGTTCATGTTTAACTATCTGCTGTTGCTTATGAATGTCACGTAAAATGGTATTTAATCTCACATTGGTGATATTTAACACTAAATGAAGCACATAATCAGTACCTGAGGTGATTATTGTCATATGATATTTTTCAACCGCGATGTCGCAGAAATAGAAATAATTTCTAGAAATGCATTGTCATTGCGGATGGTTAGGGCACAAACTCCTTTTATCGTAGCTTTTGTACAATCATGTCGCAGAGCAGCATCTCATCACGTGTAGTTAATATAACAGATCATCGAAAATGGCTAAAAATGCTCTATTATGCATGCCAGGCCAGTAGATGGTGATGTCACTTGTAAAGAAGTATTATATGCCTGCGCACATATGCAAATTGAATTTAAACGATCAAAATGGTGCTAGCATTGAGTTAATTTGTCTGGACAATGGATAAAAGTGCTGAACATGGAATGTGCATGCATGATTTCACTAATTCACTTTTTGGTTGTTTACATGGAGAGTTGTTTTCAAAAACACATATACTTTGAAAGATTTGTTTTAAGTCTTAGTTTTTTCTTGTCTTTCATGTCAATTTTTGTGTAAATGAATGACCAAATGATATAAAAAAGTTAAGGAAGGTAAGAATATTCATAATTTTGTTTTTCCAGTTTTGGGAAACGTCCATTCAATGCAATGAGACAATGAGACTTGTAAAAAAAAAAAAAGACTGACGATTGTAGTGAAAACTAAATGAGAGGTAACTTTTCCTTTGTGTGATCCATGTATTTGTTTTGTCATGAAAATAACATTGCATATTTATTTTAAGTGACATTAGCCTCTTTTTAAATGGATATACTTCACCCCAAAATATAAAAAATACTTAACCTCCACTTGTTTCAAACCATATATACAAAAAAGACAGTTTGATGAATTTTGGAAACAGGTAGCACTTGACTTCCATAGCTTTTGCTCCAAGGCTAATATTGATGTCAGTGGCTGCTTTTCCAAAATTCTTCAAAAGCATCATTTTCATCAGAAAGGAAATTTTCACAGATATACTGTTAGGTTTATTGAGCCTGAATGCAGGGTTTGGTGTTGCTAAATCAACTGGTGTCTGTCTGACCACAAGAATGAACTCCCTCAAGCAAACTTTGCTCGTCGGTTGTGAATTCAAGTAGCTCGTGACTCTTTAAAGTAAATTCGTGCAAGTTACACTTTAAAAACTGTCCAAGAAGCCATTTTCCCCCTGAGGGTATACATCCATGTCTCTGGTCTCACATCAGCAGCCGTGTCCTGAGGAAAGCTCTCGTGTCATGTGAGTGAAGGAAAAGATTAGCTAATGTCATTTGACTTTTTTTTTTTTTTTTGACCTCTTTTATTTGTTGTTTTAGCCAAGATTAAAAAATTAGTTGCTGAAAAACAGATGAACAGCTTCAGTAATGAAGCGTGAAGGACATTCATTCAGCCATTTAGTGTCATTTCTGCACCGTTACCGGCACCAATTATAAAGAATATTGGTTAAAGAACTCAAAGCACACACATATTTGCCCTCATAAACAGTTTGCTAAAACATTTTTACAAATGTGAATGATTAGGAATTAGTTTAGCAACTGTACAGAGTTAACTTATTACATAACTACTAAGAGACAAATTTATGTTTCGAATTGTACGAATATTATGAAATTAGTTTCAAGAGTTCACACTTAGATATTGCTTGATAATAATAGCAGGTTTGGCATGCTGTCCCGGGAGAGAACCCTGAGCTCGGAGATAGTTGAACCCAGGGCTCCCGCCTGGTCAATAAGCATATAAGGGGGTACGAGATGAGATAGTTCTCGAGAGCTCCCCCTGGTACAGGGGATGGGGGGTTTCTTCGAAAGCGAAGATAAGAGAGTGGTTTTTTGACAGGCTACTTATAGGGAGTTTGTATTAATCTGATTGGCTTACTAGTGATTACAGATGAGAGACCGGCTGCGATCAATCACATCATGTGCTTCTCTCGAAATTAGTTTGTAAAACTTCACTTATTCATTCATTCATTTTCTTTTCGGCTTAGTCCCTTTATTAATTTGGGGTCATCACAGCGGAATGAACCGACAAATTATCCAGCATATGTTTTATACAGCGATGCCCTTCCGGCTGAAACCTATCACTGGGAAACATCCATACACACTCATACACTATGGACAATTTAGCTTACCCAATTCACCTATACCGCATGTCTTTGGAATTGTGGGGGAAACCGGAGCACCCGGAGGAAACCCACGCGAACACAGGGAGAACATGCAAACTCCACACAGAAATGCCAACTGACCCAGCGACCTTCTTGCTGTGAGGCGATTGTGCTACCCACTGCGCCACCGTAAGATTATGAGGACAAAATACAGATAAGTACCCAACAAACACATCTACGTTGTAGACGTTGTCTGTAAAACGCTGCATTTTTTCAAAGGCAACGTCGCCACTTACGTGCTCGCTACATTGTCACAACGTAGAAATGTAAGACGTGAGAAGGCTGTAGTGTTGTGTTGTGTAACATTCTGCAACCATGAGACGACATTCTTACTAATGTTTTTTTTCCTAGGAGTTTATCAATACTGACTAGAATACAGGATAAGCAGTAATCATTTTCTAGTATTGCTTAATATTAAATATTGTTCATTCATTTTTCCTTTTTAATAAAATAACTGCATATATAAACTTTTAAGTGTAAAAATGCCACACAAATGAATATAATCAATCTTTTTTTATTATATATTTCACATTTAATAATTACAGTACTGTACACATCTAATTGTAAGCAAACAGTATAAAATGTTTAGATTATATTCAATAATTAATTATACACAATTAAACTTAAAGGGTAGGCTAAATTAAAATGTCAATTAAGAAAGTAAAGTAAACAAACAAGAAAAGTAAACAAGAAAGCAAAATGCAGACACTGGGCATCGAAGCTCTGGACTGGAGAATACAGCAGACAGGGGAGCGCAGCCGAAGACCAGGCGTAGTTGTTGGTACGGAGAAAGCAGTCAGAGAAAGAAACAAATCCAACAGGAAATACAGTTCAGAGATGGATCCACAGCAGACACAAGTCAAAATAGGCAGTGAACATAAGAGGACAGATCAGAGCTTGACACAACAGGACTACACAAATGACCACTGATGTCTTATTTAGCAAGAAGAAATAAAACACTACTCACATCTCCTCGGTCGTTGTTGAATGAGACACCCAACGGTCTGTTGAAATTTAAACTGATTCATTGATGACGAGTAAATGTTGTACAGTGGTCGTCAATGCTGCCTAAGCACAACCTAAAGCAACGGTCGTTTAAATGGCAACATTATGACACCGTTGTGACAACCTTCGGCAACAACTTAGATCCTCAATCTTTTTACAAGGTTGGTCCAACGTTGTAGGAAGGTTGCTACGTTGAGGCAACATTGTGTGTTTGTTGAGTATGGCATTAGGGCATGTATCTATAGGCTGCTTACACAAACTAGTTTATATAACGTTTTCAAACAAATTTATGCTCCGAGTTGTACGGTTATAGTGTAAATGAGATTTGAGAATTACCTAAAACAAAAGTAATGCAAGAAGCCCTTAGGCATGCTTTATGCAAACCAGACCCGCTCACATGTAAGCTCGTTGTGGAGTAGGGGTGGAAGGGGGGATTCTTCAAATGAAGATGGCTGTGATATGGAACTTAGGGTATTTATAGTGGCTTAGGAATTGTCTAACTGGTGAATCATAAATTGGATAATGCGGGACCAGCCGCAGCAATCATAAGCACGTGATCCTCTCGAAATTAGTTTATAAATAAACTTCACTTAAACACATAAATTCATTAATTGTACAAATATTAATCAGTGAAATCTGTGTAAACGTGTATTTAAAAAAAGAACATAATATAAGTAAAATGTAATATTCAAACAATTGTTTTTGTCATTCGCTGAAAACATCTCAGTTATTTCTTGACATTACAAACTTGATTGTGAGTTGTTTTAGCGAACACCCTAAAAGTGCCAATGCTTATGAAGAGGTTTATTAAGTTCAGGACACATGTATAAACTCAAGTTGTTTACCATGTTTGAGTAATAACTCTTGGTGTAGCTGACACACTAACCCAGTCTGCCAAGAATCCTCATACTTCACTGTTAAATGTAACATGTAGATACAACTGACCTCTTTCTGACTGCAGGCTTCATGTGAAAGGATAGTGTGTCGTCTGTCAACAACAGCATAATCACCTGACCAGTGAGTTACATGATAGATGAGTCTGATCTACTGTAGGTCTTCATTTTCAATTCTAGATTCAAGATCAATTTTTAGATTCAAGCTGTTTTTAGAGAAACAATGTGATGTAAAAAAAAAACAGTTTTAATTTTTGTTTTTGCAACACATTTCAGAAAAAGTTATGTTACCATTTCTTTAGAAAGACGTTTAGAGACACCAACTGTTTCAGGTGTAATTTTGTACCATTCTTCCTGCAAACAAGCCTTAAGGTGGGCAATAGTACTGGATCTTTGTTGTCACACATTCTCTATTGGAGACAGATCGGGACTGCAGGCAGGTCAGTCAAATACCTGTATCCTCTTCCTCCGCAGCCAGAACTTTGTAATGTGTGCATAATGTGGTTTTGCATTGTCTTGTTGAAATATGCATGGACGTCCCTAGACAAGAAGGCAGCATATTGTGCTCCAAAATCTCTGAACTTTTCAGCATTAATTTTGTCAACACAGTAGAGCAAGTTACCTTTGCCAAGAGCACTGACACAACCCCATACCATGACAGACCCTGGCTTTTGGACTTGTTGCTGGTAACAGTCTGGATGATCCTTTTCTTCTTTAGTCCAGAGCACACAGCGTCCATTTCTCCCAAAAAATACCTAAGATACTGATTCATCTGACCACAGTACACGTTTCCACTCCATCCCTGATGCCTCTAAGCTCAGAGAAGTCGATGATGCTTCTGGACACTGTTAACACAGGGCTTCCTTTTGGCACAGTACAGTTTTCACTGGTGTTTGTGGCTTTAACTACGTAATGTGGTACTTGACAAATGTTTGCCAAAGTAGTCCTGAACCCTGATATCACTTATAAATAAATGATGATTCTTTAATTATGTTATGCACTGTTGAAGGTGAAATATCCAAATGTCTTCTTATCTTTCTTTAAGGAACATTGTTTTTAAATATTTCAATAGTTTTATCTTGTTTTTGTTGGTCCTAAAGAACTAGACCTTTCTTGGATTATATATATATATATATATATAGATAATAATGATAATATATAATAATGAGGAGGACATTAAATAATGTTTGTTGTTGTCTGTAATGAATACAAGTCAAAGTAAATGTAGAAATTACTACTTTCTTTTTTCATTTGCGTTTTCCATACTGTCCCAACGCTTTCGGATTTGGGGTTGTATAAAAGAATCAGCTTTTGTTAGTTAAGTGCAATTAAGGTAATTTTTTCTAAAGTGGCAGCCTGAAAAGGAGTAAAAGTCAGATTTGTGTCTGCCTGAGGAAAAAAAAAGAGGTTTAAGATCCAAAAATAAATTTGGATTTATAGAAGGTTGCAAGCCAGTCACAAAAAAATGAATCACCAAAAAAGATGTCTGGCAGCATGGAAAAACAGCCAAACACAGCCAAATCTGTATTTACTTAACACAAACAAGATACGTCAAAGTTTATAAAATGACATAGTTTTTAATAAGTGAATACACTTTTTGTAGTTGTTTATTTTTTTCTCTTATTTTTCACCATTATTTTAAAGAGATATTTACATTTTACAGGTAATTTTGAACCCTGGTATATATGAAGCACCTTTAGGTGTCCAAAATATGGTTTATGCAAGTATTTATATAAAGTATTAATGTATTTACAATAATAATAATAATAATAATAATAATAATAATAATAATAAGGGGGTAAAATGTGGTTACATTCAAAAGTGTGAAATTTGTTTCAGAATTTTCTTATAAATGATTGATTGATCTGATCAGATACTTATAACCATATAATGGTTAAATATATAAAAAAAATTTGCAGCTGTTTTATTCCTTCATTCATTCATTCATTTTCATTTTGGCTTAGTCCCATTATTAATCTGGGGTCGCCACAGCGGAAGAAACCGCCAACTTATCCAGCTTTTTGTTTTACGCAGCGGATGCCCTTCCAGCTGCAACCCATGACTTGAAAACATCCACACACACCCATTCACACACTACGGACAATTTAGCTTACCCAATTCACCTATACCGCATGTCTTTGAACTTGAGGGGGAAACCGGAGCACCCGGAGGAAACCCACGCCAACACGGGGAGAACATGCAAACTCCACACAGAAATGTCAACTCACCCAGCCGAGGCTCGAACCAGTGACCTTCTTGTTGTGAGGCGATCGTGCTACCCACTGCGCCACCACTGCGCCATCATAAATAGATTTTTAATACATTATGAGGGATGGCAAAGCTGAAATTTGTCTTGTCTTCAGTGTCACATGATCATTCATTAATCATACTAATGTGCCGTTTTGCTGCTCCTGAAGTAGTTCTTGTTGTTATGTTGAAAACAAATATTTTTACTACTATTTTTTTATCACATTAATCCCAAACATATTATAGTTAAGTTATAATATTTGATGTAAATATTGGGCAGCATGGTGGCGCAGTTAGTAGCACGATCGCCTCACAGCAAGAAGGTCGCTGGTTCGAGCCTCGGCTGGGTCAGTTGGCATTTCTGTGTGGAGTTTGCATGTTCTCCCCGTGTTTGCGTGGGTTTCCTCCGGGTGCTCCGGTTTCCCCCACAAGTCCAAAGACATGCAGTACAGGTGAATTGGGTAAGCTAAATTGTCTGTAGTGTATGTGTGTGAATGGGTGTGTGTGTGGATGTTTCCCAGAGATGGGTTGCGGCTGGAAGGGCATCCACTGCGTAAAACATATGCTGGATAAGTTGGCGGTTCATTCCGCTGTGGCGACCCCAGATTAATAAAGGGACTAAGCCGAAAAGAAAATGAATGAATGAATGATGTAAATATTTTTGTTTGCTGTTGCCCTCATGGTAACATTTACAAAATTTATCATTTTCTACTAAAATGGGCCACATCTGTATCTGTTATTGACATTGTGTGTGTGTGTGTGCGTGCGTGCGTGCGTGTGTGTGCGTGCGTGCGTGCGTGTGTGTGTGT
>CAIGQW010054212.1:7363317-7374870 GCA_903798125.1 Danio choprae | reverse complement strand
ATTGTGTGTGTGTGTGTGCGCGTGCGTGCGTGCGTGCGTGCGTGCGTGCGTGTGTGTGTGTGTGTGTGTGTGTGTGTGTGTTTACCTGAGAGAAGGATCTCTGTTGCTTTAGTCTCTTAGCAACAGGTAAATCATCAGTAATTTGACTCTGGTTCAAAGATAAAAACATCTGTTGCCAATATTTTCATTATGGTCAATTTCCGATCCTGTCATTTCTTTATACAACAAACGTCCCTGTGGTCACGACTGTAATACAGCAGGCTTTTGTGCAGCTGATATCTTTGTTTTGTCTGCTAATGCTGGCCTCATACAGACACTTAGGTGTAAAAATCACATGTGTTTCCTGACACTGACACCACAGAAGTTTAGGGAACAGCAGATGGGGCAATAAAGGGGAATAATAGTAGCTTCATTGCAAAAAGTATCATGCTGTCTATAGTAGGGAGAATTTTAAAGTATCACTCCACCTTTTTTTGGAAATAGGCTAATTTTTAAGTCCCCTGGTGTTAAACAGTCAAGTTTTAACTTATTCGAATCTGTTCAGCTTATCTCTGGGTCTGGCAGGAGCACTTTTCTAGCATAGCTTAGCATAAATCGTTGAATTGGATTACCATTAGCATCTTGCTAATAAAATAAAAAAAATAAAAAAAGAGAGTTTCAATAATTTTCCTATTTAAAGCTTGACTCTTCTGTAGTTACATTGTGTACTAAGACAGACAGACATGAAAATACTGCTATTTTCTAGGTCAATATGGCTAGGAACTGTGTGGCTAATAATCTACGAACATTGTTGCCATAGCCTATTTAGCTGCAGCAAGCACAATTACACACAATTGTAGCTGAGGATTATTTTTTACTTTAAATAGTAAAATTATCAAAACTCTTTTGGACAATGGTCTAATTCAATTGAATGATTTATACTAAGCTAAGCTATAATCTAAAAGTCATAAAACATAAATACATTTAATGTATTTAGTGTATACATTTAATGTTTCTAAATGACTTTTTTACACCTAATTAAAAAAGACATTAAACAAAGAGTTTTGCTTCATGAAAGGAAATCTTTTGCATTAGTTTCCAAAAGATTTTAGTGTTAGCATGTTGCTGCACTAACTATGTTTGACATACCTTTAGAATCATCATGGTTTTGAACACGACAGCATACTGCTGACATTATAACACACAACCACCCACATTTACATATCAACACCTGTTATTTTGCAGATTCCTAATATTTGATAATTGAAAGTCAGACAATCGCCTCACAGCAAGAAGGTCACTAGATCGAGTCCCGGCTGGGTCAGTTGGCATTTCTGTGTGGAGTTTGCATGTTCTCCCCGTATTGGGGTGAGTTTCCTCTGGGTGCTCCGGTTTCTCCCACAATCCAAAGACACGCAGTATAGGTGAATTGGTTGAACTAAATTGGCCATAGTGTATGAGTGTGTTTGTGTGAATCAGAGTGTGTATGGGTTTCCCAGTACTGGGTTGCAGCTGGAAGGGCATCCGCTGCGTAAAACATATGCTGGAATAGTTGACGGTTCATTCGCTGTGGCGACCCCTGATAAATAAGTGACTAAGCCGAAGGAAAATGAATGAATGAATGAGACAGTTCACCCCCAAAAATCACTTGTTCCAAAGCGATTTAAGTTTCCAGCTGTTAAACGCAAAAGGAGAGATTTTGAAGAATGCTGGAAACCACCTGTATGAATTTTTACTATGGAAGTCAATGGCTCCTGGTTTTTCAACATTCTTCAAAATGTCTCATTTGTGTTCAGCAAAAGACAGAAGCATTTTAATTTCTGTAGTTTAACTATCAATTTAGAAATATGATATCTTTAGTCAGTCATCCTGCTTGTTGAGTACACAGATTCAACAAATGAAGCAGAAGAATCACTCCTGGCAGGCTTCATCTCCTTCTGCACCACTTGTTTTTATGGAGAACGCAGAGGCCGAACAGAAAACAGCAGGAGGAGGCTGAGGTCAAAACGTGTCGGGGTTAGACATATGACTGGAGTCTGGAGGCAGAGACGCACACGCACACACATACACACACATGCACAGCATTAAAGTTCACCATTCCACCTTCACAATGGTGTCAGGTGACTGGAGGAAAGATTTGGACAGTCATGTGATTATAGAAGCAGCCTTTTATTTGTTCTTTATGTTCGAAAGATTTGAAAGGGCCAATATTATAGCATAATGAGATCTCTTTGGTTGCACTTTGTTTTATAGTATGTGTACATACTGTGTAAAGTGCAGTCACATATACACTGTAAAACAGCTATTAGTTGACTTTACTATAAAAAGTAAATCTTTTAAAACGATTAGTTGGCTTTACTTAAAAACTAATTGAGCAAACCAGTTGTCCTAAAATTATTTATACATTATAAATAAACTATATGCAAATGAAAAAAGAAAAAGTTAATTCAACTTAACAGTTACAACAGGTTTACTCATTTTTTTAAGTAAAGACAACTTGTCGATTTTAAAGGCAATGGGTTTACTCCCTTTTTTGACTAATCACTTTTTACAGTGTAGGTACATGTTTTTTATTACATTTTATCAATTGACAAGTACATAGTATGTTCAGTAGTACAAGTTGAATAGTATCTATAAAAGTATAGCAGCATGAAAACATAAATAATAGCATTTGTTTTATTAATTAAAACAGCTTTGCATTTACATTATGGGCCTCACAGTGGCGCAGTGGGTAGCACGTTCGCCTCACAGCAAGAAGGTCGCTGATCGCTGGTTCGAGCCTCGGCTGGGTCAGTTGGCGTTTCTGTATGGAGTTTGCATGTTCTCCCTGTGTTAGCGTGGGTTTCCTCCAGGTGCTCCGGTTTCCCCCACAAGTCCAAAGACGTGCGGTATAGGTGAATTGGGTACGCTAAATTGTCCGTAGTGCATGAGTGTGAATGGATGTTTCCCAGAGATGGGTTGCAGCTGGAAGGGCATCCACTGCGTAAAACATATGCTGGATGAGTTGGCGGTTCATTCCGCTGCGGCGACCCCAGATTAATAAAGGGACTAAGCCGAAATGAAAATGAATGAATTTACATTATATCATTATAAGGAATAATCAATGACAAGCTGTTGAATTATTAAAAAAAGAATGCACCTAAGGTGGTGATGTTCACTAGCTATCTTTGCGTTTCAGTGAAAAAATTAAGAAAATTAAAAACCTGACAGATATCTTGAAATACATCATCTGAACAATGTCTTTAGGTGTGATAAAACAGAATACCTGGTCCATTGAATTATTAATAAATGATTTTCTAATTATTAAGCAGCTCATCATCAATTATTAAGTTATACACTTTTAAAATTAGTTAAGATTTTTGAGTGTTTTTCCAAAAAAAGGAACTGCAAAAATAGAGGGTTTCACACAATTCCTTCATGTTGTTCCAACACAAATCAATTAACTTAACTTAATTGTTTTTTTCAAGTTTAATTTGATTGAGCATAAAACAATTAAGTTGTCCAAAAAAATTTCAAGAATTGTGTTTTAGCTCATTTTAAATAAGTTTGAACAAACAGCAAAAATCATTTTTTGAGCATTTACACTACCTGACAGAAGTCTTGCCATCAATCCCAGTTGTAAGAGCAACAAATAATAACTTGACTTCTAGTTGATCATTTGGAAAAGTGGCAGAAGGTAGATTTTTCTGATGAATCATCTGTTGAACTGCATCTCAATCATCACAAATACTGCAGAAGACCTATTGGAACCTGCATGGACCCAAGATTCTCACAGAAATCAGTCAAGTTTGGTGAAGGAAAAAATCATGGTTTGGGATTACATTCAGTATGGGGCCTTGCGAGAGATGTGCAGAGTGAATGGCAACATTAACAGCCTGAGGTATCAAGAGATTTGTGCTGCCACAAACCACAGGAGAGGGCAAATTCTTCAGCAGGATAGCACTCATACTTTTCATACTTCAGCCTCCACATCAAAGTTTCTGAAAGCAAAGAAGGTCAAGGTGCTCCAGGATTGGCCAGGTCACCAGACATGAACATTATCAACCTGGGGTAAGATGAAGGAGGAGGCATTAAAGATGAATCCAAAGATTCTTGATGAACTCTGGGAGTCCTGCAAGAACGCTGTTTTTGCCATTCCAGATGACTTTATTAATAAGTTATTAGAGTCATTGCAGAGATGTATGGATGCAGTCATCCATGGAAGTCATACACAATATTAATTATTTTTCCGCCGCACCATGACTTTATATTCTAGACTGTACATTATTTCTGTTAAGTGACAAAACTTTTGTTTAAGCAAAGTCAGACCTTACTGTCCTAATTAAATAATTAAAAATCAAGGCATGATCATATTTTATTTTGGTAAAACAAGCATAATCTAGAGGCCTTTGCCTTTCATATAAGCCACTTCTGATACCAAATGATCAACTAGAAGTCAAGTCATTATTTGATATTCCTAAAACTTGGATAGGCGACAAGACTCGGTAGTTAGTTTACTGTCAGCTAACTAACTTCACTAACAACTAACAGCTGCAGTGATGTAGCAAAATGTGTTAATTGTCTTTAATACTTTATAATAGCTGTTTCCGCAATGTGTAAAAAAACAACAAAACTAAATGACATTTCTACAGTTTCGCTTTCTCTCTTTCTCTCTCTCACACACAGATGCACACACTGTGACTAGAGTAATAATAAAAACAGGGATTATGCGATATCGCCTCTGCAGAGGATAGTATTTCTCAAAGATTCAGATCTCTTTAATTTCCTCTGGTCTCCTGAACCATCGTGTAATATTTGAACATGCTATGTAATGCCTTTGTTTGTTAGGTCAGTGCATTATATTGACTGTAGATAACATATTCAGTATTATTTTGAATTCAGCTAACGCCACTGATTAGGAGGATTGGTGTCGGAGCTGCATGTGGTTCACAGAAATACCACGGTAAATGAATGTAAACCTTATCCGTTCACTCTGTTACCACATTCCACATTGTTGAGGGGAATGTAGAGGCTTCATATCCATACAGGATGTGGACTGTGTGCGAATTACTTTCTTGAGGTGATTGATGTCTGACGTTGGGGTAGATTCATATGATTTTATAGTTAAAATTTAAATATTGTAATGTTTATTTAAATTAGTGTTCATTTTTAGATAAAGTTAGCTATAATAATGTTATACAATACCTTATTTTAAAACTAAAAATAAATATATGTAGAACTTTGACTGAATTAATGCCTTCAATGAGCAAGGAAGGCGATCAGATGACTTAGATATTGTTCAGTCTTTGAAGATGATTTAATGAATGTTTCATTATAAACAGTTTAGTAATAAACCTTGAATATTTTAATGTCTTATATTATTTTATAGTAATAGTTTTTAATTACAATTTTTATATATCACAAATAATATTTATGATACACAAACAGACATGTAATAGTATTACAAATCCACATTCCAGAAAAAAATATGATCAAATCCCTGGTCTTTTGTGTAGTTTATTCAATATAATGTAATATTCAAAGCTATTTTGTTGCCATTTCTTTCTCTATATGTGTTAAGGTTTATAGATATCATCGTATTTGTAAAGTTTTGCTAGTGTAAACAAATCCACCGCAGCTCACCCAGACCAGCAAGTGGCGCTAAAGCGCATGCGTGTTCAAATGAATCCGTAGAGTAGCGTGTTGTTGGCGGAAGTGTTTGATAGGTTTTTCTTGTAGTTCATTTAAATCGCCATGTGGGTGTAATTGTCACGCTTTTGGTCGAGCTGTGCTGTTCAAACTCATCAAAATGGGTAAAAAGGGTAAAAAAGAAAAAAAAGTGAAAGGAGCGGAGAAAACCGCCGCCAAAATGGAAAAGAAAGTGTCCAAAAGGTCGAAAAGAGAAGAGGTAAGTGACTCTATAACATAAGATAGCGACACAGATACTGGAAACCTGGCATAAATGCTATTTATTTAAAATGCATATTTTTGAAACAGGAGGATTTAGAGGCTTTAATCGCCGAATTTCAGTCTCTGGATGCGAAAAAGACGCAAGTGGTGGAGACTGCGTGCGCGCCTCCGTCTCCCAGGTGTGTTCTTATGTACAGGTGTGAGTCACGTGACGTGACTGTGACATTTGATTGACAACTCATCTAATTTGCAGGTTGAATGCCTCACTGTGCGCCCATCCCGAAAAAGACGAGCTCATTTTATTTGGAGGCGAATTTTTCAATGGAAAGAAAGTGAGTATTAATGCTAAGTCAATTGGTAAACCTGTAGTTGTATTTTACATCTAATTTCGTGTTAGATTAGTCGAATATTAGTCGAACAGCTGTCACTACTAGTATGGGATGTAATGACCTGTTTTAGACCAACTGGAAACTAGCTTCCAGTTTTAAAGGTATAATTCACTCAAAAATTAAATGTTATTTACCGTTTACCCTCCTTGGCTTTTTTGATCATGAAAGAAGATATATTGAAGAATGGAAACTGGAAATTACTGTTCTGCTTAGTATGAACAAAATACTATTGAAGTCAATGGCTACTGGATTTCTGTCATTTAAAAAAACAAAACATTTAAGCACAAGAAAGAAAAAGAAACTCAAACACGCTTTAAACAAGTAAAGGGAGAGTAAATGGTGACTGAATTCGTATTTTTGGGTGAACTGTCCCTTTTTAAAGGGTTTTGCAGCATATTACCCCCAATTTCCCCTAACCTATTTTACTTTCTAAAATTAAATCACAGTTTGTAGCTAAATGCATAAGCTAAATCAACACTAGGAAGCAAGGAAAGTTTATGATGGTTTATAGAAAAGCAGAATAAAAATAAATAAGAAAGAGGATAAAACTTACTAACTTAATGGTTTAAAGATTAATATAAATAATGCAAATCATTTTCATTAATAGACGCATCTAACAGTTCAGCAAGTAGAAGAAGATATAATGTAACATAACTGGGACTAAATATTTTTCAGTTAAAATATGATATTTTTTTAGAGTATAAATGCTACTTCAGAACATAAAGTTGTTTTTTAAATATCTGTCCCATCTACAAGATTGAAAACCCCCACTGCAGACACTAACATCTCAACAATCTAAAGTGAAGGTTTTGCTTAATCAGTGGTTGTAATACTATATTGGATGCCATGGTCTCAAATTTGAGAGATCAAATGTAAATATAAAATACTGATTTATGTATTTATGTTTTTTCTTATTATTAAAATACATTTTATTTTTGTTGTCTTTTCTGTTATTTAAATATAATCTGGATAAAAAGTTTTACCAACCAAAAATAATAAGTTGTACCAGCTACAAAAATTAAGATGCAGTATCTAGAAAAATTAAGTTGTACCATGAAGAAATATTAAGTTGAAGTCCCCTAGACAAGTAATTGTTCACCATAAACTCATATGTTAATGCATTAACTAACGCATTAATATACATCTAGTTAACATTGACAGAGATTAAGTAATGCTTAACAGATGTATTGTTTATAGTTAATTTGTGTTAACTAATGTATATTACATAAGGTTAACCAAAACAACCTTATTGTGAAGTGTTAACAAATAGATAAATGCATATTAATTGTGTTGTTTCTGTACAAGAGTGGCATAAATATATACACAAGCTACGCACTTCCCAAAAAGTCTTGAATTGATTTCCCTCAAATGTTTAAAATTTTTTCCCAGACGTTTTTGTACAATGAATTATTCTTCTGCAACATAAAGAAAAACAGCTGGGTTAAAGCAGACGTCCCGAACCCTCCTCCACGACGCTGTGCTCAACAGGTACTCGTTTAAATATTTAAATACTTAACACATAAAGAAAAAAAGCATGATATTACTGATTTATATTCAGCTAATGCAGTATATGTTATTTCACACTTGACCACCAGGGGTCAGACTGTGTTAACATAAGTCATTTATCCCTTTTTAAAAATTTTGCTGTTGTTTCTGCATCTCCCTGCAGGCAGTGGTGGTTCCCCAGGGTGGGGGGCAGATGTGGGTGTTTGGGGGCGAGTTTGCGTCCCCTGATGGAGAGCAGTTTTATCACTATAAAGATCTGTGGGTGCTTCACCTGGGGACACGCACATGGGAGCAAATCAAGTGAGTGTTTTGTTTTTCACAACTCACTGCGAGCTTTGCAATACTTGAGCAATGTATTATGAAGTCAGTGGGAGATAATAGAGTATTTATCAACAAATATATGTAGAGGAAATTGAAACATGACAAATTTAATTTGTATTATTTAATAAAAATGTAAATAAAAAAGTCTAAATAGACATTAGAAAATGTCATTCAGAAATGTATTGTAACACACTACCTGTGGCTCTAACTAAACAAAATGTTTACTAATGATATATACATTTTACTACACTTTAACAAATATTTTATGCATATCCTTAATTTAACAAAAGGGAATAAAGATAAATAAATCTAAAAAGATATAACATTTTATGGAAAAAAAAAACGTACAAATAAAAAATGGGAAATAAAGTCTACAAAAATCTATTAATATTTAAAATCAGAAATGTAGTATAATACACTACCTGTGACCCTAAATAAACAAATTGTTTACTAACGATCAGTGTTGGGCACGTACCTTTAAAAGAGTAATTAGTTATATTAGTTTATATTAGTTAAATTAGTTACTAGTTACTTCTCACAAATAATAATTGAGTAACTGAGTTACATAATTATAAAAGTAACTAATTATCAGGGAAAGTAACTATTGCGTTACTTTAAAAAAATCTAATTTGTCAAATGACTATAAAATAAATATAAAACATTGTACACTAATCTACACTATTTTAATGTTGTTATGGGACAACGCGAGAGACAACCGCAGCATGTCCTCAACTAGGGCTGTGTGATTTGGGGAAAATATCTGATTGCGATTTTTTTATTTATTTATTTTTACAGATATTGCAATTTCGATTTGATTTGCGATTAAATTTTGTAGTCAAGCTTCAGCTCAATATTCTGTATCGTAGCTTCTTACTGCTAAAATGCAGTGAGTGTTAAAAAAAACAACTGAAAAGATATTAGCTTATTATTTCAACTTTGCTGTTGCTTGTTACTTGATTGAGTGTCACTGGCAATACTTTCAGTTGATTTTTAGCAAGATGCACCTCATATAGCCGCCTGTGGTACTTTTTTTTAGCTGCTGGACTGGTTGTTGTTTTTCCTTTTGCTAAGGCAACAATTCTGCGACAGCTCTTACAAGTGACCATTAATTAGTCTATTATTGCTTATGAAGCAGCAAATGCCATCATCCCACTTTCCTGTTTGTTTGTTTATTGTGGGTGTTCCGCATAGTTCGGTGGCGCTATTCTGATTGGGCAGAATGAAAGAGAGCTCACTCAATTGGCTAGTAAGTCTGTCACACACAGACGGCAGTCACACATTTTTTCTGGGTTGGGCAAATTATATAATGCATATATATAGTTCATACCCTCTTGGGATTAGCTAATTGCAACATTTCAAATCGCTTTCGATTGCAAATCGATTGCGATTTGATTTCGATTAATCGCACAGCCCTATCCTCAACTATATATCCAGATATTATTTTATTCAATTCTGTCTGAATAATAAGTGTTTGCGGTGGAGAAAAATGATGTTTTATTTGCTTTGACGTCGTGGCTTTATCTCCTGCTTTGGTAGCAGATCTCACATTATAACCTACGTAGCCACTAATTTTGTGGCAGCATGTGACGACGTGAGGCACTTCATTAGATTAGAATGACTTGTCACCACAGAGAGATTCTTTTTTTTTCCTGGGCATAAGTTGCACAATACATAAACATTCTTGCCTTTCACCTCAACGAGGGCAGAGTAGTGGTTATATTTCCAGTTTGCAAACGCTACCTCTGAACTTTTTAGATTTGCCATCGTTCTGACTCCTGGTCGTTGGTGTGTGCCACTGACTGTGCTTGTGTGAACACCCACCCTACTCTGCCTCTGATTGTCAAACGATGGAAATGTACTCTATCTAAGCCAATCATCACAAGCTCAGTTACACCACATTCACCGACACACCAATCGTCATCACTGTTTGGTTATGTTTCCAGCCCCAGCCCCCGAACACACACACACACACACACACACACACACACACACACACACACACACACACACACACACACACACACACAAAAGAAAATGAAATGAATGAATAAATAGAAAACATACTGGGCTTAGTTATTAATATGATTTATTATAAACATCAAGCCTAAATTATTTTATTGAAAGTGAAACTGAAACGAAAAGTGTAAAAAAAAAAAAAAAAGGGCTACAAAAATACTTTCCTGCCTTTTGATTTGACATGAGTTCAAATATTTAAATAATTGTTAATTAATAAAGAAAAAACTGCATAAGTAAATCAGTAGTACATTACAGTCGCAATCTAATTGAGCACCACTCAATTATATTGCGACTAATTGAGCACCACTTAATAAAAGCACCAAAATAAAAATGGAAAATACCAAAATAAACACTGAGAAGCACACAAGCCACTGATCAACGCTCTTTTCCTTAAGTTGAGCCGGAAGTCCAATTGTATTTGCTCTTCATGAAAGCTCAGCAGGGATTTTAAGATGCGGTTTTGTCACCATGCTGTGACTAAAGGTCATAGAAGACTAAACTAACAGGATTGACTTCTGACTTGGTGTCCTCTTTGTCCTCTCAGAGCTCCTGGTGCTCCGTCTGGCAGGAGTGGACATCGTATGGTCCTCAGCAAACGGCAGCTGCTTGTGTTCGGAGGCTTCCACGAGAGCACCAGGTGATGACCGAACCCCTCTTTATTAAAATCATCACTCTGAAAAAACATGACTTTGTTTTACCCTTGAGTGGGAGCAAGATGACTACTCTGATGTTTTAGAAAATATGTATTTGAGTTACCGTGTTAATTAGAATGTTGGTTTTAAATGTATTTATCCAATTTTAAGTATTTTGTAATACAATATAACATATTTAAGAGTAGTTTTATATACAAATATTTCTTACTTCTGATAATATATTTTAATATTATATATTTATAATATACGGTAGCGCAGTGGGTAGCACGTTCGCCTCACAGCAAGAAGGTCGCTGGTTCGAGCTTCGGCTGGGTCAGTTGGCGTTTCTGTGTGGAGTTTGCATGTTCTCCCCGTATTGACGTGGGTTTCCTCCGGGTGCTCCGGTTTCCCCCACAAGTCCAAAGACATGCGCTATAGGTGAATTGGGTAAGCTAAATTGTCTGTAGTGTGAGTGTGTGGATGTTTCCCAGTGATGGGTTGCAGCTGGAAGGGCATCTGCTGCGTAAAACATATGCTGGATAAGTTGGCGGTTCATTCCGCTGTGGCGACCCCAGATTAATAAAGGGATTAAGCCGAAATGAAAATGAATGAATGAATATTTATATATACAGTTGAAGTCAAAATTATAAGGCCTCCTGTGATTTTTATTTTTATTTTTTATTTTTATTTTCTTTTTTCTTTTTTTTTCTTTGTCAATTATTTCCCAAACAATGTTTAACAGAACAAGGACATTTTCACAGTATTTTCTATAATTTTTTTTATAGTCTTATTTGTTTTATTTTCTAGAATAAAAACATTAT
>CAIGQW010054212.1:7311794-7359102 GCA_903798125.1 Danio choprae | reverse complement strand
ATAGATAGATGGTTGTAGATATAGATGTCTGACAGATATATATCTGTCTGTTTTTCTGTCTGTCATTTTGGAAATGCCAATCTCCATACATTTACTTTTTTGTTTGCCAGGGCAACAAGTCAGAAAAGAAAAAGAGGCGTCGTGGGAAGAAGACAGAGCAGATGAATGAAACTGAAGAGGAGAAAGAGGAGGCACAGGGTCCCACAGAGATTATTAAAGAGATTGTTGCTGAGGATGGAACGGTTATGACCATCAAGGAAGTGATTCCAGCCACTCAGGCAGAGGAGGACAGTGAGGATGACGAGGAGGAGGATGAAGAGGTGGAGGAGGAGGCGGGGGCTGCAGCTCCCTCGGTGGAGCCCTGTCCTCGCTCCAACGCCATGGCAACGGTGAAGCATGGCAAGTTGTTCTTGTATGGGGGAATGTTTGAGGTGGGAGATCGGCAGTTCACACTCAGCGACCTCTACAGCCTAGACCTGCACAAGATGGAGCAGTGGGACGTCCTAGTGGAGATGGACCCCAGTAAGTGGAGAAAAAAAATGGCTGCCTGTCTGTTGTTACATCTGTTTTGTTAATTTTTCAGCTTTTTTATCTGTCTATTCTTTTATTTATTATTCGGTCCAGCTGTGGTTCTAACATTCTTTCTATCTATCTATCATTCTGTCTATCTATCCATCATTCTATCTATCCATCATTCTGTCTATCTATCCATTGTTCTATCTATCTATCTATCGTTCTATCGTTCTATCTATCAATCGTTCTATCTATCGTTCTGCCTATCATTTTGCCTATCATTCTATTGTTCCATCCATCCATCCATCTATCCATCCATCCATCTATTGTTATATCCATCCATGCATCCATCCATTCCATTGTTATATCTATCTATCATCCATCCATTAATCCATCCATTGTTATATCTATTCATCCATCCATCCATCCATCCATCTATCCATTGTTATATTTATCCATCCATTTATTGTTATATCCATCCATTTATAGTTATACCCATCCATACATCCATCGTTATATCCATCTATCCATCGTTATATCCATCGTTGTATCTATTGTTCTATCATTCTAGATATCTGTCTATATGGTTTTACCTTTCTATATCTAGTCTGTTATCCATCTTTCCATCAAACTGTATAGATCAAAAAAACATTTTACTTCGTTTTTACTGAGAATGAAAAAAATCTTTCAAACTACTATAACATCACATTTGAATGTTCAGTGAAGTATAACATGCCAAAAGTGTTTTGTTCTCGCCAAACTGAAGCACTGAATTCTCATTTCAGAGACTCAGGAGTGGTTGGAAGAATCTGAATCAGAAGATGAAAAAGAAGAAGAGGACGCAAAGGGTGGTGATGATGAGGAAGATGATGAAGACGAGGAGGAATCTGATGAGGAGAGTGAAGAAGGCATGTATTTCAGGGCTGCACAGTTTTAGAAAAAACTGACATTACAATATTCAGCTTTTCTGCTATTGATTGCGATACGAATACCATTTCACCAAATGACCTGAGATGAGTGCATCTACATAAATGATAAAATAACAATGCTTTTCATTTTTCTGTAGAGTCTTAACAGTATTCTTCCATCCATCCATCCACCCATCTATCCATCCATCCATCGTTATATCCATCCATCCATCCATCCATCCATTGTTATATCTATCTATCCACCCATCGTTATATCCATCCACCCATCTGCCCATTGTTATATCCATCTATCCATCCACTCATCGTTAGATCCATCCATACACCCATCATTATATCCATTCATACATCCATCGTTATATCCATCCATCCATCGTTATATCCATCCATCCATCTACCCATGGTTATATCCATCCATCCATGGTTATATCCATCCATCCGTTCGTCAATTAATCTATCTGTCCATCTATCCATTCGTCTATCCATCCATCCATCCATCCATGCATCCATCGTTATATCCGTCCATCCATCCATCCATCATCCATCATTATATTTGTCCATTCATCCATCCATACGTCCATTGTTTTATCCATCCGTCCATTTATCATTGTTATATCATACATCCATCTATTATTCCATCCATTGTTATATCCATCCATCCATCTATCCATCCATTTATCCATACATACATCCATCTTTCTATGCTTCCATCCATTATATCCATCCATCCGTCATATCCATCCATCCATCATATCTATCCATCCGCCATATCTATCATACATCCATCCATCATCATATCCGTCCGTCCGTCCACAGAATGTACAGAATTTAAATAATCAAATGTAAAATAACACTGTATAGTCTTAATCGTAAACATTTTTTTTAGTTTCTTGTAAACTTGCGTAAAATTTTTACACAGTCACAGGTCTTCAAAACACATGCAAATGATAAACCTTTAAACTGTTAAAGGTTTAAAGTGCTCTGATCTGTGGTGCCTAGTCAACAATAGTCCTGACTCGACACATTGCAATTTTGATGCTGAATATATTTATACAGCCCTACCATCCACTTAAAAATAATATTTGTGACAGGCAAAAGTGTCAAATCAAAACTTCATGCCTATTTAAGCAATTCACAGTACATCCCTGGGGGCGGACACACATTTTATTTTTTTTGAATGATCGAGGCCTGTGATTTGGGTCAGGTCCACGAGGTAGACATGAGCAGATGACAATAGTGTTTATCTGCCAAGGCCCAGGTCAACATCCGCTGATCTTCTTTGACAACCAGAGCTGTGTGTATCGCTTTGGGGTTCTTCTCGCTTAAATTCATTATTGTTAGATGCCTGTTTCGCTTGTCAGTTGTAATAACGTCACTGATTGTTAGCTTGTGGCTGCGGAGTGGTTGAATAGCATGCTAAACAAAGAGACTTCGTCACCTCATCACCCTCAACAGGGGTGTTTTGTGTTCAAAGTATCTCTGTTTTAGTACTTCAGGTGCCAACTTTTACAGGTGGCAACGATATTTACTTCAAAAGAGAAAATAATAGTTGAATTTATAAAAATTATGCTGTTCAAAAGAAAAAAGAAAATTCATTAAAGAAACACTACTGTTTTTGGAAATTTTACAAGTCCTCTAGAGTTAAAAGAGAGTAGAGTTCTTAGCCATGTCAACCTATAAAATAGCAACTTTTATTTTGCCATCAGTCACTTAGTACATGGTGTAACTACAGAAGAGTTAAGCTTTAAATAGAAAAATCGAATCCTTTTTTTTTTTTTTTGAGCGAGATGCTAATGGTCTAATCTGATTGAATGATTTATGCTAAGCTAAGCTAAAAGTGCTTAATTTTTTTCAAGAACCATTTATTCACCAGATCATTCAAGAACCTGGAGTGAAACATTTTGAATCGAATGAAGATTTGTACTTGTTTGTACAAGGTAGTTGAATTTATAAAAATGGCGCTGTCCAAAAGTTTATATGTTCCGGTAGAAAAAAAAAGATGCATTAAGGGGTGTAAAATTTTGAACAGAGTAAAGATGTGTGTAGTTATTTATTTATTGGTGATTTTGCATTTATTAGGGTATGACAGTAGTTGGACAGACAGTTGAGGAAGGAGAGAGGAAGGGATAGGCAAAGGTCTGTGAGTTAGGACTCAAACTCGGGATGCCTAAAGTGCAATATCTCGGCACACTGCTCACGAGGCTCTCAGCGCAAACCATTTTTCTTATTTTGCCTTAATATATACTTTTTACATTTAATACATTTTTATATAGTACTGCCTCTCAGGAGCTACAGAAAATACTTGCATGTATCCAAGAAAACCAAATAAGTCAAATTTACTCTGATCTTTAAACTCACCCCCCACCTCCTAAAGGATTAGTTCACATAATTTACTCACCCCTTTTGCATCCAACATGTTAATTTCTTCCTTCAGTTAAAAAGAAATTAAGGTTTTTGAGGAAAACATTCTGCGTTTTTATCCATATAGTGGATTTCTAAACAATCCCATATGAGGAATTTGGGTAATTTTCTTAAAAATTTAGAAGTTTATATAGTTTTTAACCACAAAAGCTGGCATTACTTTGGGATGCAAACTTTTGTGGTTAAAACCTATATATTTTTTTTTGTTTCACGAAGTAAGACCTTTATTTCTTGTTTAAAGTAGCACTGACCATCATAGAAATTCACTATATAGAGAAAAATTCTGCATGTGAGACGTTGCGAAAGAAAGAAATTAACATCTTGCATGACAAGGCAGTAAGTAAATTACCGGTAAATTCTTATTCTGAAACTGAACTAATCTTTTAATATATTGTTTTTTTTCTTTCTGGAGCATTTAGTGAGTGTTTGAACCTTCTGTTATAGTAGCATATGAGTCCCTCAGTGTGAAAATGATTCAAATACACAACAATTCTGAAAAACCAAAGAATCTATTGGACCTGAAGAGTTTTTCTGAAGAACAGCAGGAGGTTTAACTATTCAGGACGAACAAAGGACTCATGAATAATTACCACTAAAAAACACAGATCTGCAGGATCCTTCAAGTAAAAACATAGTATTAAGAATCAAGGGTATTTTCTTCTGTTTAACCCAAAAAAAGATATTTTGAAGAATGCTGGATTGCTGGGACCCATCGACATATATAGTAGGAAAACAAATTATGGAAGTCTTTGGGATCCAGCATTTTTCAAAATATCTTTTTTTTTGTTTAACAGAAGAAACTCAAATTCATGTTTTTCCATTTTCTATTGCTTTAATTCAACTATCATGTTGTCTTTCTTTGAAATATCGCATTCAGTTCAGTTGTAAAAAACAATTGCTTGCATTTTGAATGATTCCTCTAATTTTGGAATAATAATTCACATCTTGTATATTCTGGAGAGTGTATAAGCTAGCCAAGTTGTGTTGGAGAACTAAGAAGCGTTTTCGTGAGCTTAAAAGAAAGCAGAAGCCGTTGTGTTGTTGACATGTTCTCTGTTTGTCTCTGTCAGATGCGGACCATCCACCTGTAAAGACTGGAGAAGCGCTTGCGGATTATCAGTCACGGACTGAGAAGTACTGGATGGGTTTGGCTCGAGCCAACATGGGTGCTGATGCCAAAGAGAAGAAAGTACAAAAGGTCGGCCACGCCATGGCCAAGGTGTTCTTTGAGGATCAGGAATGAGATTATGCATGTGTGAGGAGATAATTAAAAGGTTTGTTTGTTTGCTTGTGAGAGAGAATCCTTATGTATTAGTAAGCTGCGTGAGTGCAAAAGTGAGCAAATGGATGTGTGTTTGAGTCTTTAAGAAAAGCTAAAACGCTTTTATCGATATAATGTATAAGAAAAAAAACATGGCCTTACTCTTTTTCTCACTATTTTGTCCAGGTGTTTTTTGTGTGTGTTTCTGAAGACATTTGTTGTTCATAAGGTCTGCTCTTACTGTGTTAAGCAGTATTTATATTCATTTATACAATTTGGTAAAAATATTACAGTTACAGGGATAGTTCACCCTAAAATTGCAATTCTATCATCATTTACTTGCCCTTTACTGGTTCAAAACTTATTTGAGTTTCTTTCAAAAGAAGATATTTTGAAAAATGCTGGGACTCATAGACTTCCATACAATTTTTTCTCCTACTATGAAAGATAGTGGGTGCCAGCATTCTTCAAAATATCTTCTTTTGTGTTTGAAAGAAAGAAGAAATGAATAAAGATATAAAAACTCATGAGGGTGAGTAAATGATGAGGCCATTTTCATTTTTGGGTGAACTATCGCTTTAAATGCCATTGTAATTCAAGTTTTGGTAGCTTTTTAAAAAAAAAAATTCTTTGTATTGGTTTTGTTTTCCTTTTTAATTAGATACGCTATAATTAAGTAAAAAAAAAAACATTTAAAAGACTTATTTGAAAAATGATAAAAAAAATAGTAAGTTGTCAGAAATAGCTGTCGTTTCATCACTGACAGCTTTATAAAATGTAACATTTTGTGTCATTTTAAGAGGGTAAACTATCAGAGCATGTGTTGTGAATTGAACAAAGTTTGAAGCTAAAGCGGATGGCCAAGTGGCAATCACAGTTTCCAAATGAACGCCGCTTCCCACATTGACCTATTTTTTTTGTTGGCTGTGAAGAATGAGCGATGTAGAAAGAGAAGCTAATGAATAATAAATGGCGGATAGAGAAATGGATGAGGTTACGATTATGCAGCCAACTGTCTCCTCTCATATCCCCTCCTCCTCCTCTTTCTCCATCTTTTTTAAAATTCTGGATTTCTTTTTTTAAAAAGACAGAGTGTATAAATAACTAAAAAGTCAGATTTGTGAAGCGCTGCTCTGACGTGCTAGAGCACATGAACCTGCTGTCGTCAGAGACGCGTCAGAAGGGAGAAACGGGGACAGAAATGCTTGTTCTTTAAGATTTACTGAGATGTTTGTAGGTCACGTTACTTGATTAATTCCATTTATTTACCTAGTGGCTGTCCTTATGCCCTCATTAGGCTGCTGAACCAGTCAGAAAGAGAGTTTGATGAAAGATAATGATTCATAATCGAGGCTTGGCTAATTCTATAGCTTGGGGACACTTTTTTTCCTCACATTATCTAATTTGTTTGGACACAGTTTGAAAACGCTTGTATTAATGGAGTCATTTAATGGGCTTTTTTTTCTTGACAAAGGTATGAGGAAATAAATATTTCTTTTGATAATAATAAATGCTTAAATTTTTTGCTTTTAATAGTATTAATCGAGTCATTTTTACATAAAGAAATACTTCCATTAAGCAAGGGTTATTAAAATTTTAAAGATCTTACGTGTATATTGTCAGAAAAGCTTTCTTTTGAATGAATCTTCTATTCGTCAAAGAAAAGTAGAAAGTAGAAACTAGTAGAAAGTAGAAAACTTCGGTAATAATAATAAGAAATATTTTACATTTTTGTTAGACCACATTTATGCTGATTTGAAATAACAGTATTGCAGTACTTTTTTTTTAACTTTAAAATAGTAAGATTCATTCATTCATTTTCATTTCGGCTTAGTCCCTTTATTAATCTGGGGTCGCCACAGCGGAATGAACTGCCAACTTATCCAGCATATGTTTTACGCAGCGGATGCCCTTCCAGCTGCAACCCATCTCTGGGAAACATCCATACACACCCATTCACACTCATACACTACGGACAATTTAGCTTACCCAATTCACCTATAGTGCATGTCTTCGGACTTGTGGGGGAAACCGGAGCACCCGGAGGAAACCCACGCCAACACGGGGAGAACATGCAAACTCCACACAGAAAAGCCAACTGATCCAGCCGAGCCTCGAACCAGCGAACTTCTTGCTGTGAGGCGAACGTGCTATCCACTGCGCCACCGTGAGGCCAAAATAGTAAGATCTAAACATTTATATAAAAATATTATTCCCATTGCTTTAATATTACTTGTAAAATTCATTATCAATGGAATATTTTTGTACTCTCTTTATGCTTAAGGTAAAATAATTGTAAAATGCTGTAAAAAAAATTACATTCTTTTAAATAAAATTGAATATAGGAGGAACAATATAAAATGTATAGAATGATGTAAAAGTAAATGTTTTCTTTATGCAATATATATTTTCTTTCTCTTTTAGATTTTGAGGTGAACTGGAAATGCATCTGAGATTTGTCCATTCTCTCTCTCTCTCTCTCTCTCTCTCTCTCTCTCTCTCTCTCTCTCTCACTCTCTCCCCCCTTCTTGACTTTCGTCTTACCAATAGATTTAAAGAAATCACCCATAATCCTCTTCTAGTGCTGGGACAAGGCTGAACTCTACACAGTGATTCTGTTACAGTAATCTCAGACAAAATTGGCTTAACTTCCTAGCAGACGTCCACCCAACAGACAGGCAGCTGGTCGGGCACACAATTCTGGTGTAGGTGAGACAGAAAATGCCACCGATGCCCAGTAGGGTCAAAAGAAGTACACTGGTATATGTGTATACGTCATATATGTCAGTGTTTCTCAACCACGTTCCTGGAGGACCACCAACACTGCATGTTTTGGATGTCTTTGTCTGTCACACCTATTAATTCGATTCAAGTTTATTTATATAGCACTTTTTACAATGTAGATTGTGTCAAAGCAGCTTAACATGTTCTAGTAAAGTCCAGATTTCAGAGTTGAAGTTCAGTTTAGTTCAGTTCAGTTCAGTGTGGTTTAAGTTTCACTGCTGAAAGTTCAAACACTGAAGAGCAAATCCACCCAAGCGCAGCTCCACAAGTCCCGATCCGAGCAAGCCAGTGGCAACAGTAGCAGTAACAGGAAAAAAAACTTCACCAATTGACGAAGTGAAGGGAAAAAAAACCTCGAGAGAAACCAGGCTCTGTTGGGCACGATCATTATTTTTCTGGCCAAACTTCTTGTGTGGAACTGCAGTCTAGGTGCCGTAGGCTGGAGAAGCTGGACGTCCATCGTGGAAAAGCTGCAGGTGTGGTAGGGCACTGGCGGGAGGTCAGGCTGGCCCACAGGATCAAAGCATGGACTTGTTTGTCACTGTGGCCTTTCAGGTATCAGTCTCATGCACTCCATTCCTCCATGACCACCACAGCATCAGCTCGGGATACGGCCTTGTCCAGGATACCTTGGGATCATCTCTTCACAGGATCATCCCATTACAGGTCTTTCAGTCTCTGCTAATGAGCTGATGATATGAATCAGGTGTGTTTGGTTAAGGAGACATTGAATATGTTCAGAGCTGGTGGTCCTCCAGGAAGGTGGGTAAGAAACACTGATATATGTCACTGGTATATGTCATTAGAATAATGAATGCATGACTATACACTGTATATGTTCTCTGTGTGATTTATTACTATGCTTTTGGACCTAGAGCACAAGCCCTGACACAATCTTAAAAGCGTAGGAGATGTGTGATTTGTCAGAAAAAATTACCAAAGGAAAGCTTACTCTTCTGTAATTAACTTTCACCATGACTTTAACTCCTTATCATCAGAAGGAAGAATAAAAATAGTGTTATCTTACATGAAAAAAAAAATATATAAATGTTTAAATATATCAAAATACAATTTAAAATATAACAATAAAAGGACAATGTTGTTGCTTAGACACTAGGATAAAATATTTATCAATATATACGTTATTTATAAATATATACGTTATAAAAAAATAAACATTACAAACAGTAACTACAACCTGAACTACAAACAGTAGTTTGAGCTGGATTTTATTTTTCATTTTTTGAGTTTTATTTTTTAGGAATATTATGTACTTTTGACATTTTTATTAGTATTTTTATATTTAAAATGTAGCTGTTTAATTTCACTTTAGATTTTATGTCACATTTGGTTAGTGTTTTAACAATGTTTATATTTAATAAACTGATATAAGGTCATTATAATGTCATTCAGACCTTAATACCATACTCTTGTCTATATTATTAACAATATGGGATCAGGGAGGCTCCGGCTTGATCAGGAGTGATACTTTTATTTTGACAAAAAGTCAGTTGCGACAATCCTTATATTCCTAATTGTAAAGCCCATTCAGACCGAGAATAAAAAAAGATGTTCCCTGCATTTCAGTATGCCTATTTCAATAGTATAAAGTAGATGGAAAAATAGTACGAGTAATATGTGTGAATTAGCATTGTAGTATTCAGTGAACACCAAAATCCTCCTCCAATGGGCACTTTGTATTAAGCACGATCACGGCGGCCATGTTTAAGGGTTGTTCCAAACGGAATGATTTCACTGACCACCTCCAAGGGCCCTTCAGAATGAAGGATTTTGATTGGGTAGAATTGATGGACAGTTTTCATTTTTGACATTATACAACATGCATAAAGCTGAGTTCACACCAAACACAGAGCACTGTGTCACTAGTTCTAGTTTACTCACAGGATGTTTTTCTCCTCGCAATTTTTTTCTTGTTTGAGTTCAGATGTTTGAACTTAGACAATAATAGAGATTAATGCAATGTGTTTGCGGCAAACAGGTCACGCCCTTTCTTGTCATTAATGCTGCACTGCAATAATTCTAGTTTACTTACGGGATGTTTTTTTCCTCACAAATGTTTTTTAGTTTGAACTTAGACAACAGTAGAGGCGAATTCAATGTGTTTGCGGCTAAAGGTTGCCTCTTTCTAGTCATTAATGCTGCGCTGCAATAATTGATCTCTTTTTGCGCGTCTGCATTGACTTTGTATGTAACTTGTGCTAATATTTAAGTCCACATTTGTCAAGAATTCAGCATAAGTACATTTTACAAGGAAGTTTCTTTGGTCGCTTTTATGGGGCCACCATTAGTAGGGGAAAAAGTAAGACAGAGTGCATAGGACCATTTTTTACACAGGTAAAAAAAAAAAGCCCAGAGCAGAAACTAATGCAAATTGCTGTACTTTTGTATTACATTTTTTTAGTCCACATACGTGATATTGTCAGAATCACTTTTAAAGTGATGTGTCTGCTTATTCATGATGAAAAGCCAATCAAAATTTTATCTTTCAGCATTTGAAGTGGCAGAATAGCACTGGGCATTGGTATGGAACTAACATAGTTACCAACATCTGTATAGTATTCATTCTTTGTGTGAACGGGTGTTTTTTGTGTCTTTTTTTTTAGCCTGACAGGCACTCATCCACTTTCATGATATGAAAAAGAGCAGCCATGACAGCCTTCAAAACAGCTTCTTTAATGTTCCACAGAAGAAAGTCAGTCACACGGGTTTGGAGCGACTTGAAGGTGAGCGAATAATCAGAGAATTTTCAATTTCAGCTAAATATTCCTCTTTAAGATGAAGGGGTTTTGCACAGGTGTCTCTGTGGGCAGGCGCAAATCATCGCACGTCGGTTATAGGGGTGGATTTTTTTCGCTTGTTTGTAAGCATTGCACCTCAGTGATGCGAGAATAGGAGAGATGACGCAGGGTTAGTTTCTGCAGGAGAGGACAAGGATGAAAGTGAGAGAAAGAGACAAAACAAGGACATGAGAGAGAGACTTTGAAGATAAAATGAATTGGCCTTGTTCCCCTGCAGACTGTATTTCATATTTCCGGTGCTTTTTTTTTTTTTTGCTCTTGCAATCCATCAAGTTGGTACATTTACATTTTTGACAGTCTGTGTGGAGGACGTCCTGACAAATATGAACAGTGTTTTTTCCCCCCCCAAAATAAGATAATTCATATGTTTTATGTGTCCAATGAGACATGTCCTTAAATCTCCCTCTGGGTTGCTGGAGGACATTTTATATGAAGGTTGCTGTAGTCATGACATACTCACATTGGAGTGATCTGAACGCTTCACCTATTTGTCTTTATTTGCGGTCTTCTGCCTTCTCAATCTTGTGACACTTGCTTAAAATGGAAGAAGTGAGTCTTAACCCAAGAACAAATTTGAGTCATTTTTTCACTTTTTCCATATGTTACAGTAATCAAAAGGTAGAAACGGGAATGTGTGGAGACAGGGCGCAGAATGCTATTCTACGGATGGGAAACTTTGGAATTTTAATCCGAATTCTCTTAGGCTACATTTACACAAACAATATAGTCGAAAACGGAAAACGTTTTCCCATGCATTTAAAAAAATGTGCCATGCCAGTTGTTGGTGCTGTCACATTGTTAGTAAACGGTACCTGTTGGGAAGTGATGACTATAGCTCTTTTGAGGCTCTTTGGATAAGATGCGTCTTCGCTGTTGGTTGTAATATTGGTGAAGGAAATACACACTTTGTTGAAGACTTTCAGCAACAGCAAGCATGCCTCCCTTTAAAAAACACATGTTTTTATACCTTTGAATTAATGAATTATCCAATTTTCTGACAATGTTTAAAATAGTTGTGTTTCCTCATGAAATTTACCTGTTTTGTTCACACTTTTGTGAATTGACACATACCTGTGACATACATGTGAAGATACCTAATATGTAATTCGCACACACATGACGTAACTGTTTTCAAAGAATTCCATAATTGGTGTTTACATGCACTGTAAGAAACATTCTTGCTGCCTTAAATTTTTTTTAGCTGAATCAACTTAACTTTTCTAGTCATCTCAACTTACATTAATCAAATTGACTAAAAATATGAAGTGAAATTTAGTTGAGACCTGATTTCATTACATTTTCAAAAACTTTCATTCTGAAACCCATTTTCAATATTACGTTTTTAGTCTGCAAAGTGTCGTTATGATGTAAACAATCAGGCAAAATGCATAAAAGTTTCTCATTTTTGGCTGAAAACATTGATTCAATGTAAACACATTGTCCGGTACTTTCTTGTGTTTGCCTTTTGTGGATGGTCTGTCTTTTTGGGAGACTTAAATGAGTTTGTGACATTGTAAAGATGTAATATTCTTGAAATCAGAGATTTCTAATGACCAGCTTGTCTTGCTGTGGATAAAAGGGTCTCCCTTTGGTCTCATCTGAACAACCTGCTCTCAGGTGGTTTCAGTCTCTTTAAAAAGGCTCACCATCTTGCAAAGCGAGTGGAAACTGGAAAGTTAAACTGTCTGCTCAATAGGTTTTATCAGACAGTTAAGAAAATAACCACCAGATACCGGATTAACACCAATAATTGAGAGGTTTCTGAGAATGTTCGCTAATTTGGATTGGTTTTCTTTTTTATTCCATTTCAGTTTATTTATACCGTGCTTCAGTATTTTACTCATGAAATGAGATTTAAAAATTTTCCTTTTACTCCTTTTAGGATAACTTTAAATAAGACTAAGTAGTGAATTTAGGAAATTTTATGTTGTCCTTTAATTTTGTCTCCAAATTCTATAATTAGCTTTATTTTCCAGCATGACTCAGAAAAACAGACTCAATAACCACAACACAAGTGCTTACTTTCAAACACTTTCATTATTTTCTCCATATAACTCAAAAAAGAAACAGACCCCCAGGAAAAGTAAAGAACTGAATGACAGAGGAAGAGAGAGAGAGAGATAAAAGAACTGGGCATGCTTGGGCATGCTATAGGCGCATAGGGTGACGGATACATCCAGGTCAAACGGTACAAGAGCCGGCGGTGCGGGTCAACTGCAGAAGCCTCCTGCTTTAAAGACCCTTTGGAATCCCACCATCCCCGTCACTTACAGCCGTTGTGGTATCAAAGTGAGCCAGTCAGCGAGTTGCAAACTTCCTGGACCAACCCAAGGACTCAAGTCGAGGTGAACAAATGTACGACTCCATACATTTGGCCCCCCAAGCTTGTGTCCTTTTACATCAGAATAGTTGTACTATTACATTTTTTGGTCTTTTAGTTTTCTTTTTCGGCTGGATAGAGAAACGGAGAAATATGGGGAAGGAAGGGAGGTGGGCGAGAAAGAGGGATAGAGAGAGTACACAAACTGTGAATGAATCATTGCAAGGAGGACAGACTCAAGGGGGGGAAAAGTACAAGCCCATACACACATGCTATAAAAACATCTCAGTCTTTGCTTTCTGTTAGCTGGCTATAAAAAAATAAACAAAACGCCTCTCTTTGATTTGTTTTAGTTTTGTCTCTGATTTTGGGGCCATTGGATGTCAAGCCATTGGATGTCAAGACCTCGGGTTTATCATTGGCATGCCCGATCAGACCTATTCCAATGTGAATCATGGAGCTGGCCAATAAGGTAAAATACTTCAACACACTCTTATGATAGTTTGTAAGCATGTTGGGGAACTGCTTGAAAATGTACAATCTCATTTTTACGTTTTGGTAGAATTTCTTCATGGGTCAGTTTTTGGGTCACTCTCAAAGCCAGACTTATCGCAGATGGTCCCTAAAGGTTGTCTGATCGACATGTAAAACAACCAATCATAGTTCTTTCTTCTTCTTTTTTTTCATTTAATTTAATTTTCATCCGCTTTTCCGGGCCCGGGTCGCGGGGGCAGCAGTCTTAGGAGAGAACCCCAGACTTCTCTCTCCCCAGAGACTGCCTCCAGCTCCTCCGGGGGGATCCCAAGGTGTTCCCAGGTTAGTCGAGAGACATAGTCCCTCCAGCGTTTTGAGAGTAGGAACGTAGATTGACCGGTAAATTGAGAGCTTTGCCTTTTGGCTCAGCTCCTTCTTTACCACAACAGACCGGTACATCAACCGCATTACTGCTGCTGCTGCACCAATCCACCTGTAAATCTCACGTTTCATTCTTCCCTCACTTGTGAACAAAACCCCAAGATACTTGAACTCCTCCACCTGGGGTAAGGACTTTCCTCTAACCTGGAGATGGCAAACCACCTTTTTCCGTTGGAGCACCTTGGACTTGGAGGTGCTGATTCTCATCCTAGCTGCGTCACACTCGGCAGCAAACTACCCCAGTGCATGCTGAAGGTCCATGTTCGATGAAGCCAACAGAACAACATCGTCTGCGAATAACAGAGATGAAATCCTGTGGTCTCCGACCCAAGGCTGTGCCTTGAAATCCTGTCCATAAAAATTATGAACAGAATTGGTGACAAAGGGCAGTCCTGCTCAGCATTATGTTTAGGGGTAAATGTCCAATGTGCAATCAATAAATCACTCATTCCAGAGTGTGCTCTTTAGTCATCAGGAGTCCTACTTTTGATACTTTGGACAGGACAGTATTTAATTTATCTTAATGCATGCTCATTATTACAATTTTAGTCTTGAAGGTTTGTTCTTTCCGCAAGGGGTTTGGTGGCAAGGCTGCTTTGTTTCCGGGTGGACCATTAAATGATATGACGCACACGTCTCCTAAAAATCATATCAGGGGCTTAGAAATTGGTGGGGACAGAGTGCATAGGGCCCAGAGGCTTTAGAGGGCCCACAAGGGAGTCTATTAGGCTCTGGAATGTGATTTTTACTTCAGTGCCCAAAGAACGTGACCTTAACCATGGGGCAAGAAACTCTGGAAGTGGTTTAGATTTTGTGTGCCTTAATGCATCGATGTCTAAGACGAGTTTGATCATACAAATCTGATCGTACATCTGAGATCAACAATACCTACAGATTTACATGAGTGTGTGTTGAACATTTTAAGTCCAAATGAAACAAATTTTGATTTACAACAGGTTTTACAACATGTCCAAAACCACTAGCACACTGTTCCGTACGTTTTTTTTTCCTCAATAAGGTTATCTGTACAAAACTAAAACATACGTTAGCATGCAACTTTGTGGGTTTTTTTTTTTTCCTTTTACTTTTAGAAAAACAAGGCAGTCGGCATTTTTCAGACGTCTTGCAAATAGCTAAAAATTTTTATTTTTTTTTCTTTTTATCAATAAATATTTGTTTTTCGAAAGCAGCAGTTGAGAAAAAAACATTAACAGTCTCTTGAATGTCTGGTCGGGAACGCCAGCATCTCGCGCAGCATGTGGCTTTCAGGTGTGCATGGTGAGGTTGGCAGGAGCTCGCACATTCTTGTGATTTCATCAAAGAGAGTAGGGGGCGGTCATTAAGAAGTTCATAATGATGATGACCTCACAGAATGTCATGTGCTAGCCCTCATACAACATTTAAAGAATGTTTAAAGAACATAAAATGCTCAAAGGAAAGTGCAACCCATGCTACGTTGTATTGAATTTACAGTATATAATCTTACATGCAGAACCCGTTTATGAAAAGATAAATGAGTCGAACTGTGTTATGATTTATTCCGTAGGAAAAAAAAAAAGTTTCATTTGGAGCAAGATTAATGATGAAGCCCTTTCAGATCTTAGAACTTCTGGATCTGGGAATTTTTCCAAATGCATATGGGTCAGATTCGCCTGAGTGCAAATGTTGCAGATGCTGAAACGCTGGTGGCGCTGTGTTTCTGTGATTACCAGACTTGAACTTTTACTAACCCACTTTGGTGTGGTTGTGCTTGTTGAGCCCATTTCTTTTCAACATGTGCAACATTTTTAGGTGAATTCAATGGTGTGTCGACAACAAAAAGCTTTGCAGACTTATTTTAGGTCCAATGGAATTAAAAGTGTCTTCTCAATTCAGGCCCACCATGACATTCTCGGGTCCACTGGTATTTGACGTACCACACAGAAGGTAAATGGAGGTGTAATGATAGGAGCGCTTGGTGGGTTATTCTGATGAGTGACAAAAACAAGGACATGAAGAAACATAAGCAATGCTTAGGAGTGGTGCGCGAGGGAGGCGGGTGGGGTTAGACAGGGGCCGTTTCCCATCACTTTGAACCTTGTTGACATCATAGCTGTGTAACACTGCCGTCACCCGAAAAGATGTTGATGGTGGTCGCCCTTCACCCTTACGCCACCTTGCACACCCTCCCTTACCAAAGCCACCATTCAAATGAGTCCAACGCCCAAGTACAAACCAAACCCAAAGGAAACGAACAAACAAAAAAAGCCACCAGCATCGTCAAGAAAAAGGCAAGTAAGGAATATAAAATAAACAAAAGAGAAACAAGTATATCAATTTATAACAGCATTAATGAGTGTGTGAATACATAGGATAAAACTAGAAGTTCAAAAGGATGCTTGTAACTATTTCAGATTTAGAAAACAAAATCAAATTAAGAAACCAAAATGAGCTCTTTGGAGACAGAAAAGCAGACAGAACCGCTGAGCCCAGTTTTTGTGTTGTTCCTTCCTCAGACCTCCTGTTGACATGCTGTAACTTCAATGGAAGTACAGTGGTCTTTGTTTTAAAAAAATATGAGCTGGGACTAGATCAGTTGTGATGACACTTCGGTAATAGTGTAGTCGGAGAAGAGGAACTGATAGGCAATGCAGAGTTTAAATAAAAAAATGGACAAACAAAATGGCGACTCCAATGTTGAGCAAAATCACCATGACTACCAGAATCGAGTTGGAGCCCTGTTGGGGGAGAAAGAGAAAAATGGAAAGGTCAGTATTTGTTTATGCAGTGTGGATTGGATTCACTGAAATAACTATGCAAACAGCATAAACAGGCACAAAAAAAACAAGAGAACTCTTTGGCTACACTATTTAAGAGAGTTCATTCCTTTCAAAGAAATGACCAAACAGGCTTTATATGATCTATAGTTGCATTTTAAAGTTAAGTGACCTCTAGTGGTGTAAAAATAATGATAGTGTCGTGTCGTCATGAAATTAATCAATGCCATTCTCTGGGATCAAACCCACGATTGATGCACTACGGTAGCGAAATGCTTACCACAATTAGTTACCCAATAAGGACTGTGTGAAATGGAAGTTTCTGAGACTTTGTGTCAGTAGGTTGATGTACTTCCAACTTATATTGACAATATTGAGTAGGGTTTTTTTTCCACATCTTTCCCTCATAGCAATCTTATGGTAAGAATTTTAAGAATATTGTGGCTGATGCAGTCAAACTGACGTCCACTACAAAAGGACTGCCACTCCAATGCAGAAGCAAATGGCCAGACTTTGATTGAAGATTACAAAACCAATTTTATTTCAGTGGTATAACTTAGATTAGTTGTTCACCTAAAGAGTAACAATAAACATTGTAAATTTTGATTTCACCTAGACTTTGTGTTATTGCACCAGGTAAATAGTGCTCTGATTTGCTAACGTTTGAGCTACTAAAATGCCAGTAACTTAATTACTTATCTTGTTCTATTCCTGTACTTTTTTTTTTTACACCTGCAGAGTAAATTTGCACCTGCCCAGGTTGTTTCTGTTTAGACAATTTGTCAAGTCCCGGATTTACTGCAAAACACATTTGCACTATACAGTGCATGTTTAAAGAACGCCACATGATTATTCCAGTCCCCTCAGCTCACCGAAGAGATACGGTATTATCTCAATGGAAATGAGAATCTGTACTGCATTGTACCAGCCCTCATAAGGATGAACGTATTTGCAAAGGGCCAGGTTTGTGGAGCGTGCTTTTTAATTGATAGGCTCATGTAAGCGTGTCATGGACAATGTTTACAACCTTTGAGCAGAGGGACACGCGTGCTGCACATGCAAGACACATGTGAGGCATGAAATTAGGCTGTGCCAAGCGAACCGACCACAGTACTGTTAAGAAGACGCTGTGAGCGCTGATTTTGCACAATGAATCAGGACAAGTGTATTTCACAGTCACATTTAGCACGTTTTCCTGTTGAGCAACCACATTTTGCTCTCTACAGTTGTTTTATTGTAGAGTCAGACAGTTGTGCGCTGTGTAAGGCCTGTTCTTCCTCCTCCTGTGCTTAGCTAATCAGTTGTTTAGATGTCCCAGGGACATATAAATGTTGTTAAAAGCATTGACAGTGTTTGCTAATTCCTTAATCAGGGCTATCTATTGTGCGGATGTGTTTCTGTTTCATGTTAACCTGTCTTACACAAGTCTGCTGCATTGCTTGCCTCTCTGCGGCTACAAACATAAACCCCCTCCTCCCTAGAACTCACTCTTGTCATTTGATTGGCTGCAGCCCGAGCAAGGCATAAGCTGTTCCCTAGCAACAGAGTGTGGAACAGCCAATGCAGGGCTGTGTTGTGGAAGGAGCCACTTTGCCAATTTGCTGTTACCAAGGTGTTCTTAGTGCAGCAAGAGATCGTAGCGCCACTAGGCAATAGAGGGGGACAGTTTAAAGTTTGAAAGCGTGTCCAGTTGTGTGTCTTGGACTGTTGTTAGTTCCTGTGTGCCATGAAAGTCCACACATTTACAATGTGTTTGTGGAGGTTATTCTTCCTACCTATGTGCTCTCAGGCATTGATGCATACTAAATCAGCTGGTGTGGACACAGTTGATTAGATATGTATTTGATCTATTTTAAAATTATGTAACTGGGTTTCATAATTCAGTCTTGAAATGATTCATCAGACAGAACATTTACTGTAATTTTAAAGCTGTGCAATATAATCTAGACAAATAAAAGTATAATTCAAGCACAAGTTCACCCAGAAATGAAGATTCTGTCATCAACTGACCCTTTTGTTACAAAATCTATATGGGTTTCTTTCTACCATCAGATGCAAACAGCGATCTTTGATGAATTGTTCTTATCACTCTTCTATGCAAGTATAAAGAATTGATCAAAAAGATATTTAAAAAAGGATGTCTGATCCTGCTTCTGAAAAGCTAGGAGAGTTTAAAACTGGTGCTAAATAAACATTCCTGTCTAATCAAGGACTAGGAATTGCTAGAAATGTTTGGAACTCAGGATTGACCGTCTAGGAAAAGGATTAGACAACACCACCACCCCAAAAAACAAACGTTGGGCAAACTATTCATTAAAGTCATTCTCGCTGTGAGAATTCATGTGGTGCATCTTCACTTACCGAGTTCACTTTGAGCTGAGACTGATTCTCGTCATCGTGCTCTAGTGCAATAGGTGGGGATTTCTGTGGGGGTGAGAGTGTTAGGTCCCTGCGGAGGGGCCGAGCCTCTAGCTTTTCCCCCACTCGTAGACTGTCCAATTTTTGCACTGAGTCCAGAGTTGGCCCCTCCCGGGTGTCCCTGGGACCCGAGGCATCCCGGACATCCCGCTCCCGATCTCGGTTCTTGCCCCGTCGCTGTAACGTATATGCACGGGACTCTGAGTGACCATGCCGCTCCTCCCCATGCCCATAGGGCTTCTGGGAGTTATGGGAGTCCATTGGCTGTAACGGCCTCATCTCCATTTCATAATTGCTCAGTTTTTCCTCATCCTGCTCAAGGAGACGGGAGTGAGCCAAACTGTCCCCATGTACTCGCTGAGACGTCCAGGAAGCCGAAGGTCCATCAGGCCGTCTTTCCCTTGGGGTTTTGTGATTTGAGGAACTGTGGTCTCGAGGCTTATGATTAGAAGAGTGCTTGTGGCCATTGGCCCGTGCCGCTCCAACCCGTACCTCATCCTGTACTGAAGGGGTTGTAGAGCGGCTGCTACCCCGACTACCACCTCTACTGCTCCCCCCACGAGAGGGACGCTTTTCCTCACTCCAGCTGTTAGCCCTCAGGTAATCTCCACCTCCACCTGAACCACCACCACCACCTCCACCTCTCCCTTCCATCAGCACCTGGATCTCTTGTGTTCCCCCACGCTCTTCGTCCACTGCAGTCTGTCGCAAGAAGCGGGCATTTTTGGTGCGGTGGGAAGATTTGGTGGTCGGGCTACGAGGAGGCGTAGAGGGCCGACTGGGAGTGGGACTCGCATCCGGGGTTAGATCTGGAGGTGTGGAGCCTTTCATATAGAGTTCAGTGCTGTCTGCAGTCCCACTGGATATAACTTCCACGTCGTTCTCACTCGAGTTCTGCTGTTTGGGTCGCTGGCACTCCACTCCTACTTGACACAAAGACACAAGTATGAGTTTTACATTTAAAACATGTAGGCATGGCACATGCTTATTTATGAACTTCATTCTGCAAAAGGGGGTGTAGGGGATGTAAATATAAGATATAAAATATAAAAATGGATCATGGAGGGCCACTATCTTTTAAAGTTTAGCACTATCTATACTCAAACACACCTGTCTGTAATTTCCAAACAGGTCTGAAAACGTAGGTTATATTTTTCAGCTGTGTTTGCGCTGGGAATGGAGCTGAACAAGTGGCCCTCCATGAATGGAGTTGCCCACCCCCACCATAGGATAATCATAGTTGTCATTAATGCATACAAATATGAAGACTGTAATAATTTGTGTATTCAAATTCAAAACTGAGGTGTGAACTCTGTGTTTGACATTTTTTAACACTCATAAACACTCTATGTTTTTGACACTAAAATATCACTGATTCTCACTTCTGGTTTATTTTTGCACCACCCTTGTTTGCTTGAAGCAACCATTCAGGGAAAGCTTGATACAGTATAACTTATCAAAGCTTTCCATAGTCAGCAACACGGTTGCTCTAATCAGCTTGGCTAATGAGAATGGAGATTTTCAAGTCTGTTTGCGCTACAGGCGCACATCCCTATGTACCCACAAGTACATAACTCTCAGTTTAACCCTATAAAGGTTTGCACACCCAACTGTAAACATCATTTAAAAATCTGCTGCAAGTCAGCACATCTCAGCCAAGTTTGTGCTGACATTTCTAAAGTCATTAGATGACATAACTTGATCATTTAGAAATATCAACCCTTCCAGGAGGTCGCACACAATGATGCAGCACAGCATGTAGGCTTATTGCTCTCCTGTAAAGGGTGTTTTGTGATGGGATGTTATCTGAAAGTGTATGAATTCTGCTGGTGTGTGGGGGTGTGACAGCGACCAAAAGTGTGACTGTGTATACAGTGTGTGTTTATGTATGTGGGTGGTGTGAATATGTGTGTGTGTGCATGCATAAATTTCATTGTGTATGTCGGGTAGCTTCGCGTGGGCTCTTCATAAAGGTCAACGCTGACCTCCCCTTATCTTCTTATTGCCTCTTCTATCACTCATTCCCCCCGCATAGCACGGTAGGGGCATTGACCCCTACAGCCCCGAACTCATCCAGCACCTACACACACACAGAGGCTTTCACCCTCACTCTGCTGCTTTCCTTCCCAGCTGTCTAAAGCCTAGTGTATACTTTATTTTCTTTGTGCACATTATGCACACCTTTGAAAGTACATTTCTTTGATAGCATGTATGAACTCATTCACATAAGAAAGATTCATCCTCACCCAGTATAAGTTCTTTTCTATCCAAATGTCATGCTCGTGAAAAATCGAGTTGCGAAGTCCCATGCATATATGCATGTCAATATGGCCATCTATTGTTTTGCCATATTCAGTTGTTTTTTTATCTCCCTGGTTTCTTTTCAGACTGTAAAATAATGGCCCGTTTTCCCTTGTGGACTAAATATGTAGTAAAAAAAGAATGAATATGCGTGAATAAAACATTTTGGCGACACGCTTATAGTACACGTGTATTATGCTGGTGAGGAAATTAATTGTGCGTGCACACTGTATGCATGCATGCAATCCCAAATGTATAAAAACCCAAATATACGTTGGGCTTAACATGTCTTCCTCTTGCAATTAGCTAAAGCTTACAAAATATGCTCCCCCTCTTTTACATTTATGTCAGTGGGGCACTGAAAATCAAAATATATGCAACTTTTAAATCGCGGTGGGAGAGTGTTTTCAAATGACTTATTGGAGTATTTAGCATTCGCAGCTAACTGGAAAGCTTAGTCAAGCTGTCAAACAATTTGAAGCCTGGGTATTTTTAGTCTCCAGACTCGGCTGGTTGCACTCACTGTTTCCTCTGTGCTGGAAAGAGGGGGAGAACTCTTTGGCGGTGATCCGGGCCAACCTGCACTCTTCCTGGGCTTTCTGCGCTGCTGCTGTTGCGCCGTCGGCTTTCCCTCTGGCATGAGCTGTCCTGTGGATGTAGAAATTTAAGAGAACAGAGACAGATAAAGATTAAAAAAAAGGAAAGGAATGGTTGTTTTTCATGTAAGATGAAATTCATGAGGCACCAGTGTCACCAAAAATAATAGAACACAATTTTTTTAAGGGACAGTTCACCCAAAAATGAAAAGTTGCTATTCATTTACTCACTCCCCAGGCCATTCATGAGGTGGAAGACCTTTTTTCTTCAGAAAAAACAAGAACATTTCTAGCTGAAACCATAGTCATTGGTGATTTCATAAAATGCAAATCAACCAATATCAAGTTTTTTGGGTGAACTATCTCTTTAACACTGAAAAAAGAATAAACACTTAAGGTTAAAACTCTAGTTTTTTGACACACATAAATAGAAAACAGTATTTTGTAGTAATTTATATTTATTTCAGTTTTATATTATTTTTAAACAAAAAAAACCTTTAAACTTGTTTTTAAAAATGTTTAAACTTCAGAAAATTGATTTTCATTTAAAACAAATAAAAAAAACATGGTCCTTTTCTGATAAATGTTAATATAAGACTTTTTTTAATTGAAATTAGGAAGACATTGTATCAGACCATAATAGATTTGTTTTGTTTGCTATTTAGTCGTTTTAATCTTAATCAAATAACTTGCTCCTCCTCTGAAAAGTATCTATTTGTAATTTTCTAGACTTTAAAACATGCTTTATTTGAAATCTCATATTCAGATCTGGCTCCAATCTGATACAAAACCCACACTTTGATCAATAAAGTCCTACCACACATTAAAAAGAGTCAAATTACAGATTTTTTTTGCCTTATAGCAAACATATAGTGTAATAAAACCTTACTTATAATTCATATTATTATGTTTTAAGGATGGCATTTTCATTGTCCAGTTTTAATTGGGGAAAACCTTGCTCTACGAGACAGACCACAAGCAAAGCGCATAAATATATGGTTCAGCTAATAAACGATCCAGTCATTAAATTTATAAGGCATATGCTTCAGCGCCTGCAAGATCCTGACACTCTGATTATCCAAGGGTTGACGATAAATACAGGCTGAAGACAAACAATTACACAGCAGTCGCACACCCTCCGTCTGAGAAACGCTCTCGGGACGCCACCAAGTCATGCCTTTTCTGACACTGTAATTCTCACTTGTTTTAACTCCGTAAACTTGCCAAGACTCTGTAAAAGCGAACTTTACTGCAGATGAAATAAACACTTTTCAATGTAAACCTCAAATGCTGTTACAGAGTTGATCGAAATATCCTTCTGATTTAAGCTTGATACAAATTATTAGCCCTTTTTTATTAGTCCTTTTCTATCAGACCAAGGAATTTTTCACAGTATTTCCTATAATATTTTTTCTTGAGAAAGTCTTATTTGTTTTATTTTGGCTAGAATAAAAGCAGTTTTAATAAAAAAATATATATATTTTTTTTACGGTCAATATTATTAACCCTCTTAAACTATATTTATTTGATTGTCCAAAGCAGTGGTTCCCAAAGTGGGCATCTGGATCCCCTAGACGGTCATTAGACAATCCATAGGGGGGGTGGGGGGTGGGGGGTGGGGGCTCGCTTGGTGATTTCCAAAAATATCATATATGTTGTTAAACTATTAGAATGACCATATTTTATCCATAACCAGCCTGATCTCACGTAAAAAAATGTAAGTTTTGTCAGTTTAGTGGCAAATTCAATCATACGAAAATGTACGATTTTAAATTGGAGGCGTGGCACCCAACCCCGCCCGAATGACATCGTACGAATTCATACGAATTAGCCACTAAATCAAAAAGTTACAAATTGCCATGAGATTGTGTTGCCATAACCTATAGAAGATTAAAACAGTATTTAATAGTTACATAAAAAAACGACATGCAAATAAAAAGCCATCAGCCCTTTAATTATTTTTCCATTGGTGTGCAACCCCCGGGGTTATTACACTAGATTAATAATATTACATCATTTTTGTGTTGTCAATAAGCTTGTTTATATAGTTCCTATTGGTGTGTGTGCACCGTTGTGTGCACTGTTTGTATGTTTATAACCACCTACCAAGGGTAGTGGGGGCCACAAGTCACTGGAATTGTTCTTTTGGGGGTTGCGAGCTGAAAAGTGGGGGTTGCGAGCTGAAAAGTTTGGGAACCCCTGGTCTACAGAACAATCCATCATTTACAATAAATTGCTTAATTACCCTAACTTACCTAATTAAGCCTTTAAATTGCACTTTAAGCTGAATACTAGTATCTTGAAAAATATCTAGTCAAATATTATGCACTGTCATCATTGCAGATAAAAGAAATCAGTTATTAGAAATTAGTTATTAAAACTGTAATGTTTAGAAATGTGTTGAAAAAATCTTTTTTCCATTTAAACAGAAATTGGGGAAACAAATATACAGGAGGGCTAACAATTCTTACTTCAACTGTATATATTTTTCAAGCTTTAGGTTGAAACTTTCTGTATAAACAAAGAACAAAAAACCCAATTATCCTCTATACAGTAGACAAGTATTGTTCACTATTTCCCATCTGGACCTCTAAGAGCCAGCAACAGTGCTTCCTTGGGCTGCTAAATAATTCACTGAGGAAATCAATGTGGTCTTGTGTCTGAGAGAATAAAACGAGAGCTAGCGTTCACAACCTCGCCTTTTAAAGTGTGATTCTCCATTCATCACCGCCATCCTGTGATCCAGACTTTTGACTTTGCATGTCGATGACGCACAGTATTACGCTGACATCTTCGCCGTATTTCTTAATCACGATTGTTATCAAGGTAAATTGCCTTCGGTAAGATGAGGAGAGATTACTTGAATTAAGTTAAAGCGTTTCTTGTTTACGTTGTCAGTAGCTACGTTTCCATCCACTTATTTGTATGCGCATCTAGGAATATTGAATAAAAAATGCTTATGTAACTTAATAAAGCAAAATATAATTTAATAGATAAGAAAAAAAAGTCCCACGGTGGCTTCTCCTATCGCTGCAAATTACATTTTTCTTTTTGATATTTGGTTTATCAGGAAGTGGAAGAATTTTGTTCTCTTTGGCTCATTGGATGGAAGCGACGCTTTATTCACAAATGTTCCAGTTTTAAGTTTCATTTACATCTTTGGATGGAAACAGCTATTTACGCACCCTCGTGTTATCACTGTATGACTGAACACAAAAGAGGATGTTTTGAAGAATGTTAGAAATGTGTACGCTTCACAGTTAAAAAAAAAAAAACAACTCTGGCGAGTGGCGCTGAAAGGCATGTTAATTTTTCTCAGAAACAGATTACAATGATTGTGGTCATTTTTAATTGTATTATTTTTATTATTATATTTATAATGTATTTTGAGTATCTTTAATGAAAGTTTTCATTACATATGTAAAATTATATTTATTTTTTACATTTATTTTAAGAAAACTATTTTTAAAAAGTGTTATAAGCATCTCTTTTGGGGCAAACAAAACAAAAATACACCTAGAAAAGCCCTCCGGCCCTTGCGACAGCGCCAGGTCCCAAAAAACGTCTCATCTTCAGCTGGTGAACATAAAAACTATCATTGATGTGTGTCGGGTGCCTGCTTAGATAACAGTATCTTTAGCAACATTAGGCACGTTCAAATCAAGACATCTGTTTAGCTGTGCCTTTACTGAATGAGCACTGTGCTACGTCCGACAGATCGCACTATTATGTCTGTCTTTTCTTTTTTATTCTTTTATAACCTGTTTTAACACATTTTAGTTTTTATTCTGTTTGAATCATTTTTAATTCTTTGAATCATTTTTATTTTCTTGCTTCTTTTATTCCTGTTTATGTAAAGCACTTTGAATTACCATTGTGTATGATATATAAATTGTGCTATATAAATAAACTTGCCTTGACTTGTATCTATTCTAAAAAGTTGGATAAAAGCAAGAGTGTTGGTAGACTTTAAATTGTACAAAATGATGAAAGACTCAAAACAGTGGAGTTATAATGATGCAATTTGCTCTGTTGTGGACAAACTTCTTCTTTTTTCTTGTGTGTTACAATGATTGAGCCTACTGTTAAATGTTCAACTATTTGGGAGTATTGTATTGGAATAGTTACTGTTAGTATAGTTCTATAATAGTATAAATCTAAAATGTAAAATAAATGTTTGATTAAAATCTTAGAATCTCTCTGTCTCTCTCTCTCTCTCCTTGTTTGTGCAGTGTCTGTCTTGGTGCAGTATTGCATGTCGATGCTCATCGATTGCACCTCTTCCTTTCTGCTCGAGGCTCTCTTCATCCAGCCAACCAAGCCTAGTGCATCTGTGTGTGTAAGAAACTGTGTGTGTGTGTGTGTGTGTGTGTGTGTGACATGCGAAGGTTTAAACAGGGTTACAGCTTGTGGTGTGGTTCAAATGTGTTTGTGTGTACTTGTAAGCATGGGTTTAAGATTTGGACCATCAGAATGAGGACTAAGACAGTCAAGTGAGGACACTTTTTTTGCCGCTCCTCACTTTCTGGCACCTCTTTAAAAGGCTGTTTGCTGGTTAATGTTTGGTTTTAGAGTCATGATAGATATCTTCCTTGTTACTGTTGCTAACTTGGACGAACAAACAAGTTAATAACTTTTGAAATCTCTGTCCCGAGATATTTTGATACATTTTAGATACAGAAGGACCACTAATACTTGTCGAGGGGCATTCAAGTGTGACTCAAATATATATATAAGATTTTTAAATAAATATACGGCAGATGAGAGGATTAATTTAGATTATTAATGTATGTATCTGACATAGAACAAATGTATACATCCTTGTTGATCTTCTGGACATAAACAGGGTATCTACAGGCTTCTATGAGTTATATTTAAGACTTTAATACCACACAGAATGAAATTTAAGACCAATTTTATAGTCAGGCTGGTCATGTGAAAAATCGGCAGGTGCCTGTCCTTGGCTGGTCGATCGGTGCATCTCTAGTTTTTCATTTAATAATGTTCAGGTTGACGCTGCTGTTATAAGTTATTATAACGTGAACTCTCTTTGTGTAGTTGAAATCTCAGCGAATGTTAATTACATTAACAAATTCACTGCGAGCGTGTTTATATTGGCTTCTGCAAACGACTATAACTGGACTTTGGTTTCGCCTATGTTGTTCTGCATAATGATAGACAAAGAGATTTAAGTAGATTACAAAATTAAAACAAAGCACGGTTCCACAAAAGACATAAAAGGAATGTAAAATCAAGGTAAAACTATGTGGTCGCAGTGCACTTTTCTTTTCTGTTTGCTTTTAAAAACACTATTGGTTGGGTTTAGAGAAGGGTTTAGGCAGTGGCGGATTTAGGCATGGGCAATATGGGCGTGATCGTGCAGGGCGGCATCTTGCGTACTTGAAGGTACTTCTTGTGTACAAGAAGGATGTGTTTCTGAAATGTAAAACAAAACATAGATCTCATTCTGCGATGCGGAAGTGCGCTCATTTTTGTGATAGTTTTAGAACTTATGATTCAGTTTCTCTACAAACAACCGTGTTCATGACTATACATAAAAAGTAGAATACTATAATAAAAGATATCAGTTTGCGACATTCAGCGTAATGAGCTGGCTTTAACATCTAAAAATCAATGGAAATGAATGAGAAAGGAGATCTCGAGCCAAAAAGAATAAGGCCATGTCCACACGTACACAGCTATTTTTATGAACAGAGTTTCCCCGATTTCATTTTTTTGTAAAATCTCTGTTACATGAAAACACAAAAATGCACTGTGATGCATGTTAAGGGCACACCGAACCATAATGACACTTTTATACTGGGTTCACACCAAACAAGAAATTAAGTATTTTTGTGAGTAAATTGCATACAAGTCAATTCAAACGTGAGAACAGAGGCAGATTATAATCCAGCGGTGCAAAGAACGTGGAGTGCACATTGCGTTTGCGGCAAACAGGGAATTTGCCTCATTCACATCTTCTGCATTTGGTTTGAACCCAGCCGTTGGCCAATCAGAAAGGAGAAAACAACATGCACGCTGACATCATGAGGCGAAAACACGGGTTGTAGTGTCCACATGACCACACTGTACCTGTACCTGGAGTTTTAGAAAACCTTCACCCCGGCTGGAGTTTTCAGAAAGTTTCTTTTCCTTTTTTTCAGTCACCCGATTCTCCATTTTTATGTGGACAAACAGCAAAACCACATAGAAAAAAGTGCATTTTTGTAAAAAAAAAACACCCATGTTTGTGTGGACAGGGCCTTTGGTCAATACCCTAAGACAGTGGTTCTCAACCACCAGTCCATGGACTAATTGGTTCCGGGTCGCACAAGAAATCATTAATTATTTGTGCGCCTTCCAGAAGCATCCAGTGGAATGAACACCGCGAGTCATGTGACGAGAACTGACCGATCAGCTTCATACTTTGTAAGGAATATACACATTTTGGTAGACTAGTTATCTCAGACAATCACAGAACACCCAAACACTGCAGTGCTTTGTAATTTTCTCCGTAAATAAAACTGACATCAATGTTTTGTCAGCATCCTCAACCCCCCTGGTCTAGTTGGTAAAATTGTCAAGCGTTGACCGTTCCAAGGTTGGGGACCACTGCCCTAAGAAATGTATATCCGATTTGCAAAAATGTACAAAGCGCCATCTAGTGGATTTGTCAACTGAATCTTGCAACAAAACATACCTGGTGCAACGTATTTTACAACACATTTCCAATGAGCCTGGGTTGATAAATTTCCTTGACCACGAATCAGTGTAAGTACCCCAGGAGCATCGTTTTACCATTTTTGTAGCATAAACACCATCTTCATACCTTTAAGTGTTTCTCGCTTAAAATCTTTCTGTGTTTTACTCCTAAAATGAGTCTGGGCCACTAATACTCAGCTGCCATTGGCTCATCTATGTTTGAGGGGTGGTTAGTGTTGGTCAGTTGTGATGGTTAGTGTCAATGGTCATCCTCACAACCACAGCTGTTCAAGTGTGTGTTTACGCATGAGTGCATGTGCATTCGCGTGTGTTTGTGCACGAGAGTGTGTTTGTATGTGAGTTTGTTTGTGTGCATGTGTTATGCGCATGTATGTGTACGTGTGTTTGAGAGAGAGAGAGAGAGAGAGAGAGTTACGGCTGGCAGGTCGGATGAAGAGATTTTAGGATTGCATTCACCCCGTGTCTTGCCGGTTGTCCTGGCAACGGCAAGTGAGGGAGAGAATAAGATGGCGTGGGGTATAAAAAGGACAAACAATTAGATAACAGAGGAGAAGGAGAGGAGGATTGTGGGATGCTTCTGGAGGTGTGGAGAGTAGTCGGAGAGTGAGAAAATGCCATTCACTAATAGAGGGGACGTAAATGGTGTGTATCATCACACACACACACACACATACACACACAAACACACAGAGGATCCTGATCCATAGGTGCTGTTAGACTGGGTCGAGCTGTGCTGGATGCTGTTCTATTTATAAACTGCTGAACACTAGCAATGTTTCTACACTTTCCGATGGAAATACAGACTCACCATTGTTTGACAGCAAGTCTGTCTATCTCTCACACAGTTAAAGGAGTAGTTCAGCTATTAATCTGATTTATTTTTTGTTTAATTCCTTTGCGTTGACTTACTTTTTGTATTGACATGAATAAGGACTGGTTAAAAAAGACAAATGCAATAACAAAATAATAAATAAATGTAGTTATTTCATTACATAATACATTTTATTAAATAATTTTAATATTTTATATAATATTTATTCGCCAATAATGATGACAATGATGATTATTTTTGTTAATAATAATAATAACAATAATAATAACTTTCATATAAATATTATTACAAAGCAAAGCAAGAAGCTTAAAAGAATTATTGCTTTTAGATTATTTTCAATAAATGCACTATTTTAAACCTTTCATTCATTAAATAATTATGAAACTTATGCCACTGTTACTACAAAGTTAGAATATAAATAGTTAGAATATAAATATAATCTTAAAATATAATTTCTTAAACAACAAATCAGCTTATTAGAATAATTTCTAATATGAATCATATGACACCGAAGACTGAACTGATGAAAATTCAGCTTTGCCATCCCAGAAATAATTCGATTTTAAGCATATATTTTAAAAGAAAATGGTACAAGCCTCGTGGATTTAGACTTAACGTTTAACATGTAAAAAAATCACACATTTAACACTCCTCCACGTGAAAGTGCTCTCACCCTTCCCTGATGCTAACACAGATTCTCACTCTCTTTTTTCTCCCTCCATCCTTCCTCTCAACACGCAGACACGTGCAGCACCTCCCATCGCTCCGTTCATTCGTTTTCTTACATACACACGTCTTTTTTTTTTTCCCCCAAAGGCCTGCCTCTCATTCACATTCTCCAGCACTCGTGATCTTGCTAAATGATCTGAACACACTGTCTGCTTTTTTTAGGATCCCAATCACACATGCACAGTACAACTGATCCCTCATTTTAAAAATGACACAAACAAACACTATTATTTTTTCATACACGTCGATTTTGAGATGGGGGTTTTTTTCAGAGGGGTTTCAGAGAGGTTTCTTGTTTAATGAAAAGAAAACATCTTAAACACCTCAAATCTGTAGATGCAAACTATAATACATATTTTTAACAAAATGATTTTTTTTTGTCCAGCGCTGTGCCATAAATCTCCACTTCTGCTTCACTTATACACCAAACATCAGGGATTTGTTCATGCATAATTTGGTTGGTTATATATACATTTGGTGCGCCACGGTGGCGCAGTGGATAGCATTGTCGCCTCACAGCAAGAAAGTCGCTGGTTCGAGCCCCGGATGGGTCATTTGGCATTTATGTGTGGAGTTTGCTTGTTCTCCCCGTGTTCATGTGGGTTTCCTCCGGGTGCTTCGGTTTCCCCCACAGTCCATGTGCTGTAGGTGAATTGGGTAAGCTAAATTGTCCGTAGTGTATGTGTGTGTATCCTGGTCCTCACCTCATAAAAACTAGATGTTACGAAACACCAAAATGGTGCGGCTAAATATCAACTTCGCTATAAATGGCCCTGGGAGTAAGTATATACACATTTGATTCTAGAATTAATGTTTTTCCTGGCTGTAGTGTTTTCTCAATTTTGGAGTGATAAAAAAATAGATTTCCAAAATCCCCACTGCAAAAATCATTGATTCTAATATGTAAAAAATATGAAAGATTTTGAATCTGGCTTCATCCAGTGTTAACATTTTTGTGCTGGAAATGTAAGAAAACTTGTATTTAATTGAATAATGCCTCATTCATTCATTCATTTCGGCTTAGTCCCTTTATTAATCTGGGGTCGCCACAGCGGAATGAACCGCCAACTTATCCAGCATATGTTTTACGCAGTGGATGCCCTTCCAGCTGCAACCCATCACTGGGAAACATCCACACTCACTCATTCACACACATACACTACGAACAATTTAGCCTACCTAATTCACCTATAGCGCATGTCTTTGGACTGTGGGGGAAACCGGAGCACCCGGAGGAAACCCATGCCAGCCAACACTGGGAAAACATGCAAACTCCACACAGAAATGCCAACTGACCCAGCCGAGGCTCGAACCAGCGACCTTCTTGCTGTGAGGCGATCGTGCTACACACTGAGCCACCGTGAGGCCCCTGAATAATGCCTCATTTTGCATATTTAAACATAACATTTTAGAAAACCTGTAATACAAAAAAATAATAATAATGTAATCAATCAACTGGGGAATATGGTGATATTAATTATTAGTCTTTTTTTTTACCCTATCCACTTGAAGTCTTCCCTTAATCAACATTAAAAAGATTAGTCTTGTACTATTTGAGCTAATATATGCCAATACTCACTCCTCAGTCAACCCAGACAAAGTGCTGCAGGTCATGCAGAAACAGTCAATGTTTATGACGTCAAAACCACAAGCACTTTAACATACTGTATGAGCACCCACTGTTAGTCTTTAATGCCAATACAGCACATCAATTTGGTTTGGTAAATGCATATCTACTTCCAAAAGGTACAATGTTTATTTTGTTAGCGAACATTATTAGTGAACAATTAATCAGTGCAAGTTAATTCACAAATGTGTTTTGATATATTTTTTGCTTTAATTAAAATTGATCTATTTAGTACCACTCTGGAAGTGTCCTACTATGATGATGTTGGATTGACAGCCTGGGCGAAATATGTTTAGCCATGCCCCTTAAACCGTTTGCTGCAAGTGAAAGATGAGAGAAGAGGCGCAAAAATAAAACCCCACTCCCTACTTAATATTCTGTTTCAGTTAAATACAATGTCATATTTAAAAATAAGTCCCTCCTAAATGAAACAATACAATACAACCAAATTCTTTTTGTTTATTTTTTTTAGGCATTGACTAATAGTTATTTAGTTTGTCAATGTCAATGTTTATGTTTTTTTGTCGATTAAATATATATATATTCATTTTTGTTGTTTTTGTTGAGTGTATTTTATGTTAGCGTTTTATCGATTCTCTAGTTTTGGTGATTCTCTTACATTGTTTGAAAAGGATGAATACGTCGAGAAGACAAATTTTTATTATGTGTGTGTTTTTTTGTGTGTGTTCGTGTTTTTATTTATTCTCTTGCACAATTTTCATATTATTTAATGGCTAATTATCAATTATTTTTTATGTTAGCAACTTTATTGATGGCGACACAGTGGCTCAGTGGTTAGCACTCACACCTCACAGCAAGAAGGTCACTGGTTCAGGTCCCGGCTGGGTCAGTTGGCATTTCTGTGTGGAGTTTCTGCATGTTCTCCTAGTGTGATCCAGTTTCCCCCACTGTCCAAAGACATGCGCTATAGGTGAATTGAATAAACTAAATTGGCCGTAGTGTATGTGTGTGAATTAGAGTGTATAGGTGTTTCTCGATACTGGGTTGCAGCTGGAAGGGCATCCGCTGTGTAAAACACATGCTAAATAAGTTGGTGGTTCATTCTGCTGTGGTGACCCCTGATGAATAAAGGGACTAAGCCGAAGGAAAATGAATGAAGGAATCTATTTGCTACCACTCTGGAATGGCAGTCCTACTATGATGATGTTAGATTGACAGCTTGGGAGAAATGTGTTTAGCCACACCTCTCGAACCGTTAGTTTGCTGCAAGTGAAAGATGAGAGAAGGAGCGTAAAACTAAAACCCCACTCCCTACTCAATGTTTCAGTTGGAAATACCATAATTCACCATATTAATACCATAAATCACTGTAATTATAAATAAGTCCCTCAAAATTGAACAAAAGCAATACAATCAAATTAGTTTTTAGTTTTAGGCATTGGCTAATAGTGATTAAACGTGTTAATGCTTTTATGTATTTAAAATATATTAGATTATTCATAGCAAGTGTAATTGTTTAGTTCAAAAGGATTCGTCATAAGTTATGTCAATGTTTATATTGATTCCTTTGTTATCGATTAAAAATATTCATAGGACGGTTATAGGGCTGCACGATATTGGACAAATCTGATATTGCGATATTTTCTTTTTCTGCGATATAAATACAGTTTCACAAGATAGTTTGAATAGCACTATTTGACGGTTTTCTGGGGAGTCTAACAGTATTAAGGCACAGAAATTGAATGATCACAATGCAAAAAAAAAAAACAATGCTTTTCAATATCTAAAAATGATTCCTAGATCAAGTAAAAATAATGTTTTGTTTTAAAATCCAGATGAAATTATTATTATTTTTTTTAAACAAGCTAAATGATCTGCCAGTGAGGTAAGTTAAATAACTTTGCTTTCGCTTTTAAAATGTTAGAAACAGACAAAAATTCGAAGTAATAATTGTTTTGTTGTTGTTGTTGTTGTTGTCTGCAAAAATGTTATAAATTCCGTATAAATACAGTGATTAATTACAATTCTGTAGCTCCTGGTCAAATATAATCTTAACTTTGCATATCTTTGCGATGTGACTATTGTGGATGCACACAATGCGATATCGATACTGGAACAACTTGTCTAGGGCTGCACAATATATTGTTTATTTTGACATAATTGGTGGTCATTTTTGAAGTTTTTATTGATCGTATTACATTAATAATGACATTTTATCGATTCTCTAGTTTTGGTGATTCTCTTACATGGTTGGAAAAGATATGAGGATGAATGCTTCAAGATGACTTCAGTATTTTTTTGTGTGCATGTGCGTGTTCGTGTTCGTGTTTTTATTGATTCTCTTGCACAATTTTAATATATCTGAGTGGCTAATTGTCAATTATTATTTATGTTAGCAGTTTTATTGATTCTCTTGACTTAAAGCATTCAAAATTATTCATTAGAGTAGTTCATAATGACTTGTTGTCAATCATTTTATGTTAGCATTTTTATTTATTCTCTCATGTTGTTTCAAAAGATTCATAAAATGATTAAATATGCTTAGGGCTGCACAATATATGGTTTCAGCATCGATATCGCGATGTGAACATTTGCAATAGTCACATCGCGAGTATACACAATGTTGAGTCTGGATTTAAATTGATCATTTCGCAAGTGTTTTTTGAGGCCTTTGACTGTCTGAGGGTTTTAAAAGCATTCAGGCCTAAGAAATTGTAGAGTTTTTAACCTTGACAAATTAATAACGATAAATTCTATTAAATTGTTTATAAAACAAAGACTATGCAGTATTATTTTACATTTGATTATTCCTGAATAAAGTTCAACTCTAAAGAACAATAAAATGCTGTTTATATAATTTGTATCTTTTGCTTTATTAAATTTATCTCTGCTTGTAGATTGTTTCTTATATTTTATGCATATGTACTCCCCTACAGAATCATCCCAATCAATCTAAAATGATAAATTCTTTCCGAATAGTTACTCAACACATCTAGTGAAATTGCATTCATATCACAATATATTCATTCATTCATTTTATTTTCGGCTTAGTCCCTTTATTAATCTGGGGCCACCACAGCAGAATGAACCGCCAATTCATCCAGCATATGTTTTACGCAGCGGATGCCCTTCCAGCTGCAACCCATCACTGGGAAACATCCATACACACCCATTCACACACATACACTACGGACAATTTAGCTTACCCAATTCACCTATACCACATGTCTTTCGACTTGTGGGGGAAACCGGAGCACCCGGAGGAAACCCACACAAACCCAGGGAGAACATGCAAACTCCACACAGAAATGCCAACTGACCCAGCTGAGGCTCGAACCAGCGACCATCTTGCTGTGAGGCGTTTGTGCTACCCACTGCACCACTTTGTCGCCCATATCACAATATATTGCAGAATAAAAAAAGTCTGCGATGTTCGATTTTTCCAATATCGTGCAGGCCTAATTGTGTTCATAATGACTTTATATCAGTTATATTTTTTAGTTAGCATAATTATTTTGCCTATTCTCTTTTATTATTTGAAAGTTTGATAAGTAGCTCAAAATGAATTCTCATCAAATATTTTGTCAGCATTTTTATTCGTTCTCCCTTTTATTGATCATTCAGAATATTATTTTATTTAAATGTCTTTCAAATAACATATCCAGAGCCTCAAAATAGGCGGTCGCCATTGTGCTAAACAACGGAATGACAAAATAATGTAATGTACTGATAAATTCATAACGGAGTACAGAGATTGACGTCAGTGACAACAAAGCATTACCGGCTGGCCCAAATAATCCGCCCCATGACCACCAGAAGAAAGCTCTGAGTGTCAGATAACTAATGCTTGCTTCCGGTGTTACTGCTTCAGTTTACCGTAGTAGCTGCTTTGACCACGTTGACCCTAGCGAGCTAATAAGATTAACTGTTATGTGATATTCTCAGGCGTTTAGATCTCCACAAGTCTGTTCTACATCCTGTTTGGTTGTTGCGTGCGCATATGTTTGCCTAATGCCGGAAGTGTTTGACTTTGGCATGTGTGTTTTGTGGAATTAAATGGGAATACGGAGATTTAGTAGATTGACAAAAAATAATGTAGGAAGACTTTTTACTTGAAATTTCAGAATTAATTACAAAGACTACTGAATAAAACTTAAAGTCTGAAGAAGATGGATTTTTTCCTCAGAAAAATATATGGTTTATAAAGAATCTTTTTATACGCAGCTTTGTAAAAAAAAATTTTTCCTTTGTAAAGTGTTGTTTAAAAGGGCCATATAATTGGAAAGCAAGTTTTCCTTGAACTTTTGGACTAAATAAGCTCAATGACAATTCAATGTATTTCCAAAAAAACTTCAGTAAGCTTACCAAAGCATTCTTTTTTATTTGACATGCAAAAAATTGGTTAGAAGTCTAAAAGGGCAGCACGGTGGCGCAGTGGGTAGCGCTCTCGCCTCACAGCAAGAAGGTCGCTGGTTCGAGCCTCGGCTGGGTCAGTTGGCATTTCTGTGTGGAGTTTGCATGTTCCCCCCGTGTTTGTGTGGGTTTTCTCCTGGTGCTCCGGTTTCCCCCACAAGTCCAAAGACATGTGGTATAGGTGAATTGGGTAAGCTAAATTGTCGTAGTGTATGTGTGTGAATGGAAGTGTATGGATGTTTCCCAGTGATGGGTTGCAGCTGGAAGGGCATTCGCTGCGTAAAAACATATGCTGTTGGCGGTTCATTCAGCTGTGGTGACCCCAGATTAATAAAGGGACTAAGCCGAAATGAAAATGAATGAATGAAAGTCTAAAAGGCACAGCAGGGGAAAAAACACCTATTTTAAGGTGAAAAATTTGCACAAAAAGCCAAATTATACCTTGATTTAGCATAACAGATTGACCTGATGGTGTAAATGTAGATGACTCGCAAATTATAGACATGCAACTTTGTAAAAAATGTATTTCATTTGTTAGTGTTGTTTAAAAGGGCCATATAATTGGAAAGCAAGTTCTCTTTTGTTATTTGACATGCAAAAAAGGACTTTGCTTAAAAGTCTAAAAGGCACAGCAGAGAAAAAAACACCTATTTTAAGGTGATTGGCACAAAAAGCCAAATTATACCTTGATTTAGCATAACAGATTGACCTGATGGTGTAAATGTAGATATGACTCGCAAATTATAGATACGCAACTTTGTAAAAAATGTATTTCTTTTGTTAGTGTTGTTTAAAAGGGCCATATAATTGGAAAGCAAGTTCTCCTTGAACTTTTGGACTAAAGGAGCTCTATTCCAGTTCAATGTATTTCCAAGAAACCTGCAGTAAGCTTACCAAAGCATTCTTTTTTGTTATTTGACATGCAAAAAAGGACTTTGCTTAAAAGTCTAAAAGGCACAGCAGGGGAAAAAAAACACCTATTTTAAGGTGATTGGCACAAAAAGCCAAATTATACCTTGATTTAGCATTACAGATTGACCTGATGGTGTAAATGTAGATATGACTCGCATATTATGGTTTGAGAAAGATTTCGAGACAAAACAAAATGCATTAGATTAAGTCTGAAATGGTGGAGAATCCATTAGCAACCCCTTCTTTTTAAACTGTTACCCCCTTTAGAGCAATTAGGCTTTCTTTGAAATGATCCTTTCGTTTTCGTTCTCGTAGGTCACCCGTTTTCTTTACACGTTAGTAGATACGTGTAAAAGTTAAAGCTTCAAATAGACATGTGTATGATGGAAAAATCATTGAGGAACCTAACTTATTAAAACTGAACTAAAGTGAACCAACTGAACCAAATACACCAGTGAGTAATTAAAGGCACAGTTGGAACCACCCTCAAGAGGTTCCAAACCAAAAATGCTTCTTTTTTTCTGTTGAACAATGTTAAACATATTTTGATATGTTTGATATGCTGTTTTATTTTTATGTTTGATTTGATGTGACATTTTTCAACATACTTCAAAATATCTTCTATTGTGTTCAACAGAATAAAGAAACTGATAGAGCATATTATGGGATGAAGATGGTCTCAATATTATTTACGACTGCACGCCCTGTCGTTGTGGCTTTTCCATGTAAAGTTGTTTGTGTTTGATTCCTGAAAAGCTTAAAAACCGCGAAAAGTCTCAAAATTCAAACGAACCCGGCAGTATAGTCTCAAACAAAATGTCTATTTACATAATATTTGTTTTCACGGACATTTTTATGTTTGCACAAATCTTAAATTTAACTTTTTCCTATTTCTATGTGGAGTTTGCATGTTCTCCCCGTGTTGGCGTGGGTTTCCTCTGGGTGCTCCGGTTTCCCCTACAAGTCCAAAGACATGCGGTACAGGTGAATTGGGTAAGCTAAATTGTCCATAGTGTATGTGTGTGAATGAGTGTGTATGGACTTTTCCCAGTGACGGGTTGCAGCTGGAAGGGCATGCGCTGCGTAAAACATATGCTGGATAAGTTGGCGGTTCATTCCGCTGTGGCGACCCCAGATTAATAAAGGGACTAAGCTGAAGAGAAAAGAAATGAATGAATGAATGAATGTTCAAGTTTATATGCCTTTAAAACCTGAAACCCGGATTTTTTAACGATTTTTTTTCTTCAAGAAAATACTCTTAATGTTTTTGGACAAATTAATGTTTGTAAAATTTTCCATCAGTTTCTGAGTGAAAACGATTTGTCTTCGCTCAGTGTTGAAGGTTTAATTTAGATTTCTGCTTCAGCTTGATCTCATTGGCTGCTGCTGGAGTGCTGCGTGTCTGTGTCTACGTGTATTGGCAGGACCAGAGCTAAGCTGTAGTGATAGCATTGCTGAGAATATAATGAGGTCAGTGGGATTTGTGGGGTGAGTGACGCTCTTAATATAGCACATGCATACCTTTGCCCGTGTGTATGTACATAAACATATGCTCCTGCCATCAAGCAGACACGCATATAACTCACACACACATTCATGTACACGTCACATAGATGCATCCAGCAATAAGATACTGTGAATTTGAGAGTGTGCTTAAAATGCAAAAGAATAATAAAAAATAGGCAAACTGGCTTAAATCCAATACAGCTTGCCTGGTATCTCCGGCAAGTCTCCAACGCTCTTGGCATAATGCAGAAATCTCTGATTCTCTGTGTCTCTCTGGTTTTTCTGCTGAACCTGAATCTCGATCTCCGTTTTCTTCTGCTGACCTATGAGTCACTCAAACAACCTGAACTCGACCAGTGATTCCCATCCCGGGGTGTGAATGTACTCTACGGGATTCTTGGAGAGGTTTTGATTTTGCTTTATGCTGTCTAAACAGGTTTTGTAATTAATAGTAGCTTTGATTCATGGGTATTAACTGTTTATTTATGCTTACTATTTACACTATGGGAATGTTGATTGCTGTGCTGACAGCTTTTGATGCTGAAAAGCTTGACTTTTGACTTTTTTTAATTGGCTTTTTTGTTATTTGAAATAATATATTGGCTGGTTGGTCAAGTTAATTGTGGTTCAAATGCTGACAGTACTTTTTTTAAGTTGTTTTACATATTTATTTTTTATTTTTTATACAATACATTGTTTTAAACTACAAGAAAATGTCAAAGTAGCTGTTAAACTGTGGAGTTCAGTTTTATTATTATAAATAATTAGAAACCAGTTAAGCATAAATTAATTTGACTAAAAATCTAAATATATTAAGCAAAATATTAAAATTAACTAATAAAAGCACATAGCAAAATTATTATTGAATCAAAATGAAAAATGTAACTAAATAATACTCTAAAAATAAGCAAATAATAAAAAAAATAATGCTGGTTTATTTCGTATTTAATATGTTAGACATATTAATGTTAGACGTATTTAATAAGTTTGACATTTTGTTTTTAAGGGCTCTATTTTAACAATCTAGGCGTAGTAAAGCATTAAGGCCATGTCCAAATCCAATTTTGCTTATTTAAGGGTGGAAAAATATGGTTTGCACCCCTGTGCATGGTCTAACAGGGTTGTGCTTATTCTTTTAATGAGTTATGGCTGTGTTTTGAGCATAATGTGCATTAAACCAATCAGAGTCTCATCTCCCATTCCCTTTAAGAGTCAGTTGCGTCGTGCCACTGAGCATTTGCTATTTACATGGCGGACTTTGTAAGTGGAAAAACTGAACGCTTCACTGCGAGAATACAGTTTAACAGACATTCCGCCTCTTTACTTTCTCTTCCTCTTTACTTTTACTTTTTACTCCTTTACTTTCGTGGATAAGGAAGCGATTTGTACGCACTTCACGGAAGACATCCATTAGCCTACATATTTAATTTTGTTTGTTAAGCGCAAAGATTTGTTTCAAAACTATTTCTAAATTTAGTTCTAATTTCCAGCAAATGAATAAATGAACAATGATAACGAAGTGTGGTCAAAAGACTGAGTTATATCCAAACACACGTCCTATTCTTATGCCCCATATGACACATACGTCTCCAAAACCCGACAGGTGGACAAATCTAAACTTGTTTTTATTAAAACAAATATAAATATTCATATAATAAATAATACTGCTAAAACCACCCCCACCCCCAGGGGTTTCAGTTCCTCAAAATAGCAATGCACCAACAATGCGCCTTAACACACCTACTTTTCAGACCAGGACACGTATGAGTTCACAAAGTGGTGCAAATGGATTTGCTATTTAAACAAGGTGGCACAAAACATGAAAATTACTGTTGCGCTGGTCTGGAAATAGCAACAATGTTTTGCACCATACACGTTTTGTGCCTTATTGCACCTGATGTATGATATCTTAGGGCCCGAGTTTACAAATGTGGTCATAACGCAAACAGTTAGAAGCTAAATAAACTATTACCCAGAATGATTATCGTAATATGTTTTACAAGACTATACCAAAAAATCCTAATTAAAAATTCTGTGTCCAATTTAATTTGTTACTTGCAATTTATATGTAATGGTAGTGAACACACATTAACTTTATTACATTTTCATTCATTCATTCATTTTCAATTCGGCTTAGTCCCTTTATTAATCTGGGGTCGCCACAGCGGAATGAACCGCCAACTTATCCAGCATATGTTTTACGCAGCGGATGCCCTTCCAGCTGCAACCCATCTCTGGGAAATTTATTACATTTTATTTACCAATTTAAATATCCATATTTTTGATTCAGACTATAATAACACTGTTTTGTTCTTACAAGCCTATTTAAGTGACATAAAGACTATCAGAAGGATTTATTGCAATTAATGTTTTATTGTTAATGTTTTTACCCTCCTCTTTTAAAGGAAATTCAGCATTGTGTCGATTCACTGCAATACATTTCCATCTCTGTGACTATAAAGAAGCATTGATGTGACTGTTGTGCTGAGATGACAAAGGCTGTGAAACTAAATAACGTCAACAAAACCAGACCAAAAGGTAAAACAATTGCTTGAATTTTTTAATTAACTATCGCTATTTAACCAAACTGTATTCTGTTCACACACATGTACTAACAGCGTTAGACAATTTATGACCATGGCATTCCACATGTCCATGTTATTGATTGTACCACTGTTGCTCCGCATCAATACAGACATCAGTCAGCTTGCTGATACACCCAGAATCTACATGACTCTCATTAAGTGAATCCGGACTTATGTATTCTCTCTTCACGCTGACATAGACACAAATCATTCACGTTTCCTTAGCAACCACACCACATATTGGCACCGGCGAGGCCTATTTAACAGGTCCCAAGCAGCCACTAGAATTATGGCCTTGTGTATGGATGCTGTGCGAAGAAAGCGAGAGGTAACATGTTGTAGGACGATACACTAATGTCAATGAGCCGTTGCGTTGCTGAGTGTGCATACTAATGCTAAGGGGCGCTCTTTGCTTTTGAAGATTCTCTTAATTCAAGAGGAGTTTTAATCCATGTCTGTCTGCTCTGAAGCCATACTAAAGATCTTCTTGCTTTTAGCACTCATGTAGAGTCCGCAGTTAACATTTTCAATATTTTCTTGTCCAGAAAAATGGACTACACAGATTTAGTCCAGTCAAATGCTTTCTAGGATAAGAGTATACCTCCTATCTATGCCCATTGTGTACAGTTCCTATGAGGTACCTAAAAGGTTGTGTATGTTATGATAGTTACTGTGTCAAATTATACAATTTTGACACCTAAATTCTTGTGTCGAGGATATGAATGCATGTTGCTTAATAGCCAATAATTGTTTTCCCCTTTTAATAATGTGTAATCTTATCAAAACGCCTAAAACAAGAGTGTAAATAAAAAATGCCTATGAAGCAGCCATTGTTTTGTACTGGCTGTCTTGTCACCAGGAAAATCACTGAAACAATAATAATGTATAATATAAATTTTTCATTCAGCTTCAGTGGAGACCGGAGCACCTGAAGGAAACCCACACGAACAGGGGGAGAACATGCAAACTCCACTCAGAAATGCCAACTGACCCAGCCGAGGCTCGAACCAGCGACCTTCTTGCTGTCAGGTGACATCGCTACCCACTGTGCCACCACGCCACCAGTATGATATTCATTTTATCCAAAAAGAAAGAATGTGCATAAACTATGATGGAAACCCATTTACCGAATCAATTCTAGTATGTGCATTAAAAAGGTAATCTGATTTGTTTAACAGATCATGTGATAAATGTGTGATGGGATGGCATTGATTGACAAACCAGCAGACATTTGGCACCAATTTATAGGGAAGATACGATTTAGTTCTCTTTGACTCGTTGGATGGAAACGGTGCTTTACTTGCAAATGTTTTATCTGATATTCCAGGTTTGGACATTAGTCTAATTCACATCTTTGGATGGAAACATAGCTAATGGGTGATAATGACATACAACTTAAAAATCATTAAGTAATCATTTAGTAATATCATCATAAATGAGTGGCCGATGATTGTGAGCAGGGTGAGAAAAGAGAAATAGTAGTGCCATGTAATGTAAAAGCACCATAAGACTTAAAGGTCTTCCTCTAGGACATGAGACGTCTAAGATGTTCTTGTGGACTGCTGCTAGACAGTCCACAAGTTCACAAAAAATGCTCTATGTGCATAGTTTGGTAACATTATGACCATGAACCCAAATACTTGCTAGTTGGTTGCAGGTGGTATTCAGGAGAAGTACCAGCTTATTTTAGATCAGAGGTGTCCATCCTGCTCAATGGCCAAAACTCTTCAAGTCTGTGGCTTTCCAGGACCAAATGTCCCACCACTGTACTAGGCATAGTAGAAATTTCCTGACAGGTAAGTTGGAGCTAAACAGCACAGTGCTGTTTAGCACAGTAGTCCTCCAGTGCTGAATTTGGACAACCCTGCTCTAGAGCTTTTGACTGGACAAAAATTTGTGAAGTGCATAATGAGGGTCCATTTAAAGCATGCATATTTGAGTTGAGTTTTTTCACGTTTTTGTAGCACAAACCCTGTTTTACAAGTAGGATCTTGCTCCATATAGGAGCTAGTCTTTTAAGATTTAAGCATTATATTCACCCTAAATTGCTAGGATCGAAGTAAAGAGCCGTGTGAGGTCAACAGGCAGCAAAATTTTCAAAGTAAGACCCTGTTTCTTACCTTGAGAGTGCGATCTCTGCCTTCTGCTTTGCAATGTCAGCAGCTTTGTCTGCCGATTCGACCGCCCTGTCCACTTTCTCACGGATCTTGCTGGCACGTAGCGGGATGAGGTTCTTCCGTTTTCCGCTGACAAGTATGTTCTGTTTGTATTTGCCCTCCTCTTTGGTGCCATCGGGAAAGGTCGTGCATCCATAGCCATGCCTCTTGTTGCCCAACCACTCGCCCTGGTACTGCAGTCCGTCAGAACGCCGGCTCACCCCGCAGCCTGTCCTCTTGTCGTTCTTCCATTCGCCAGCATAACTCTCGGTGGTAGTGGCATCTACATCATCGTCGCCCACCGGCAGCTCGCCCTCTCCTTCACCTAGGCTGATGGTTGAGTTGATATCGGATGCTGCAGAGCTTACCGTACTCATTCCGGCCTCGCTGCGGAAGGAACTCTGCTTGCTCCGCTGGCTGGCTAACGAGCTCTTGGACTCTGATTTTCGCAGCTTGAGACCACTTAGGAGTGAGCGACGGAACAGGCCTTTCTTTTTGTTCTTCAACAGCTCTGCCTCGCTGTGGGCTGTCAAAACGAAGCCTCCGCGGGACACTGCTGGACTGCCCACCACTAGGACACCGCTGCCTCCTACACCAGCCACAGGCGCCCGATCGCAGGTCAGCAGAGCTGTGCCATTGCTGTGCTCGGAGCGTAGAGAGTTTATGGAGGTACGCAAAGGTGAACGGATGACGGCCGCCATGCCGTATGGAACGCTTTGCCGCACACCGTATCCATGCCGCATGCCGCCCACCCATTGGCCCTGGTATGTACCTGCACAAAAAGACAGGACATAAGAGACAACTGTGGATGTGTACACTACAAATCAACAATTTAGCTGTCTGTTGCAGGATTTTGAGAGCTGCAGCAGATGTGAAGCCCAGGCTTCCCCTGCTGAGTCTGCTGCCCTTAGGTTTTTGCAGTTTGGAGAGTTGCCTCATGTTTTCAACTTCACAATTTTCATTGTGTTAGGAAAAGCAATGTTTAAAGAAAAAAATCTGAAAAGGCTGCCTTTTAGTGGTAGGGTGTGAATTTTGGCCTTCTCTAATATAGTGAATCTCCTAAAGAGCCAGTTGCCACTGTAGTGTCACGTTTTTATCAAACTCCAATTAACCTTTTCAAATTGAGCTGAAAATATTTGCTAAACCTCTCAATGACCTTTAATGATACCAGTTTTTGTAAAGCCAAACAGGTGCTTTGACTTTAAGCCATGTGAGTGATGAGCCAAAGGACCGTGAAGACAACAATTTAGCAACGCTGACAATTTTGAAAGGTTATTTGCAACTTTACCTGACTTTAAAACAACAAACATAACCACGGGGGAGATCGTACTGCAATTCACATCCCTATAATATGTTTGTGTCTTTTGAGTAACTCAGTACAGTTGGGAGGGGTTTGTAGCATGTGTTACTCCAGGCACAAACAGCAATAATCCTCGTGAGCTCAGTCAAGTGCTTTTCTCATTGCTGTTGTACCATGCAATGAGGGCAAGTAACAGCTTAATAAAAAAGGGAATGAAATGTAGTCGGGTATTGTGTAAAAAATAATGTGTAACAGATGCCTCATACTTCAGTACATCAGCCTACTGTCTATATCACATACAGACATACATTTTTTTGTTGTCTCATTTCATCTGGGGCACCAAGTGAGCCAGAAATCTCACAGATGAGCTATAAAAATATGTACAAGATGATCCGTGATTATCACATGTAGCCATCAGCACAACCATTATGGCAACAGTGGAAAAGTGTTTTTGGCAGCCATGATCTCCAGACCAAGCTCCCTTACTCCGCTTATTGTGATGGAGCCCCAGGGGATCAAGTGTTCATCTCATCGATCTTAATGTCCATGAGGTATCACAATGTCCGTCTATTTAGCCGCCAGCTGCGTTATTTATTGGTGAGTGTGCCAACAAAATAATGGAATGTTGCATTCTGTAAAATTTCCTTTATGGTGCTGGCAGCCCGATCTTTCTGTCTGGAGTCTTGACGGATCACCATCTTGAGACTTTCATTAAGTGACACGAGTAACCAATAACACTAACATTTAGGTGGTGTGAACAGCACTGATGGGTCTTAATCTGAAAATATTGTCACAGGATGTAGAAAACTAGGAGTTTAGTCCAAACAGTTGTTATTTTATGACTAGAGCTAGTGCTAAATCAAAACTAATGGCATATATCAATATCTGCTGAGAAAAGGCCTCAACCAAAGAAAATGTAAGACATTATATTGGTGTGTCAATTGGATAGTGTTGATTACTATGATGAGAAAATAACAGGTAAGCTTGAACATTTTGTCCAGTTTTTGGTTCATTCAGATGTCTTTGGTTTACTTACAAACTGCATAATATTTTGTATAGAAGTGGACCGAAAGCCACCATTTCAGAGGTCTTGTTTCACTTTAATGTGGCTAGGCTGAACAAGTATATTCAGAGTAGTCAGAAAGCTGGTGTTTAAAACTACTAGCATGTGGGAAGTACGTTATGCATATAAGCACGTCAGACTAAAAAAATTCTGGAAAATATGGTAAGACATTGATTAATAATGAATTCAGATGAGCTCTGTGGTTCACGTCTTGTTTGTGTGTCTCTAGGATTTCTGCTTTCACACTTACAACCAAGTCCAGTTACAAAGTGTCTCTCTCCATGGTGCTGAAATCTGGGACAGCACTCTTTCAAACAAAAATGACATTTCTGTGAAGATGACTCTTCTTCCTTTTTTTTTGGCCAAAGTATTGAAGAGAATGAGAACTAGAACTGTCAAGCTCCGAAAACATTCAGAAAACAAATAGTCCAAATGACTTTTGAGATAAACGTTTGTACAACGGGTACAAGACATTTACGCAAAAGTAAACTATTTGTGTTCTACAGAATAAGCTAATTCATATCATTTGATTTTTAGAAGATTAATACAGAATAAAAAAAAATTCTGTGAACTTTCCCTTTAATAATATGTGCTCACCCATGGGTGTTTTATACCGGAAGGTATATATATTCACGATCCACCTGATCTGTCCTGTACTTTTCACGCTCCGTGAGATCACCTCTGATGTAACCACTATCCCTACATGCTGATGATTCATCCTGGCCAACATTCTAGAACATGCTGGCACTATTACTGTGGCAGCCACACACACACAGAGCACACTGTGCTACTTCCGTTATCTCACCATCTCTCCCACCTCTTATTCGTTCTCACCCTCTCTTCTTCTCCCCCATTCTCTTTGTCTTTACATTATCAGCTTTCTCATCCTGTTAGCTACATGCATACACATTCAGCCATATGAACGCCCCCATTCCCTCTGCCTGTATTGATCTCTGTGGGTTGGCATGTCAGTGAGGGCTGCTGGATGGCTCGATGGGGCTGGAGCTTGCTGGATTTTCCCAGCCCCCCACTTCAATATACATACTTTCCTGGCTCACAAACAGCCCATGCTACAGAGCTTCCTCTCTACCACTGACTGTCTTTTTTAGAACTACATAGCTATCCATCTGTCTGTCTGTCTATTTGACCATTTATGTGTCTCTCTTCCCTACATATATATATATATATATATATATATCCGTCTGTCTGTCTGTCTGTTTTCAAGCTCCGTCTGTCTATTTTTCTATCTATCTGTCTGTCTGTCTGTCTGTCTGTCTGTCTAGTTTATATGTCTATATGTCTGTCTGTCTAGTTTTCTGGCTTCCTATCTGTCTGTCTAGTCTTCCATCCATCTGTCTAGTTTTCTGGCTTCCTATCTATCTATCAGTCTGTCCGTCTGTCTGTTTTCAAGCTCCCTGTCTGTTTATCTATCTATCTATCTATCTATCTATCTATCTATCTATCTATCTAT
>CAIGQW010054212.1:7287229-7303491 GCA_903798125.1 Danio choprae | reverse complement strand
ACAAAAATCAGGGTGAGTTAATATAACATTTCATTTTTGGGTGAGCTATCCCTTTAAATGTTGGCATTCCAATGTTCTCTCATAATCATTTACTATTATTGCACTTTTACCAGCAAAGACACTATGGGTTATGTTATGGGACATATTATTTACAAATAGGTACATTAGTTAGGGTTCAGCTCAGGTGACTGGATGGATGCATTTACATTGTGGTACTTCATGAATAATAATAACTTACAGTAAAATTCACTCTTCTTAAAAATCCCTCCTCTAGGCAGTTTAGAAATATGGCATTGCACAGGTGTTATTCATGCTCTTATTATCCGGTCTTCACATCATCTTTGGAAATCAAGTTATTAGCCAGGAGCTCTTGACTTTTGTTTTGTACACCGGAAACTTTGTTACTGCTCAAATAAAGGGGTTCTGGTATTTTGTCAAGGGCTTTTATCCCTGTGTTTGTTAGACGTCCAATTGTTATTCATTTGAGCTTCTAAAATGATCTCATCAGAAGCTTGTGGAGAGTGGAGGAATTATTTATCTAAATAATTAGTAGAGGATGGATAAAAAAAAATCTGACTTCAAATCAAAAAGTGAAGAGTGGTGCAAAAATGAGAATAAGGTATTGTAGAAATCTCTCCGCTGTTTTGTCATTGATGAAAGAGTTCAAACTAAGTTTTAAGTACTGTAAGCAGAACCTGGCCTCATTAAATTCTAAACCTGTATGACTTTCTTCCGTAAAACAAACAAGAAAATACTTGAAGTGAAAAGTCATACTGGTTTCTAAAAACAAAAGACTGAGTAAATGATTATAGCTCTTACTCTTTAGCAAAAAAGTACTCTTACCACCATCAGAGTATGTCTCTGTTCCATATCCATCCTGTAGGCCGTTGTTCCACGTGCCCTCATACTTGCCGCTGGTTCCTGTGCTTTCCCGCACACCATAACGTCCCTTAAATCCATGTGTCCACTCACCCTTATAAACCCACTTGCCCTTGTTTTCAACTCCAATGCCATGCCGCTTGCCTTGTGCCCATGTCCCCTGATAAGTGTTCCCACTGGGCCAGGTATAGATGCCCACCACCTCAAAACCGTGACTCCAGGAGCCTGCATACTCGCCTTGGCCCTTGGGTCCTGTGCAGATGCCATGGCCATGGGCCTTTCCCTCTTCCCACCCTCCACAGTATGATCCCCCATCATCAAAGTTGAACCTGCCCCCAGTGGACATGCATGAAATAGGTTTTGGCAAATACCCCAAATCTCAAAAAGAAAAGAAAAAGAAAAAGAAGTACCCAAACAAAATTATACTTGGAAATTGAGCCAGGGTGGTGGTAGAAAGCTGGGGATATAAAAGCCCCTTTCTTCTGCTTTCTTCTAATGGTCTTTAAAAAATAAAAAGATTATAAAAAAAACAATGCAAAAAGTTAAAAGAACAAAGAATGAGCCCTCTTGGGCAGTAGTCCCCTCCTGTCAAAGTAGGCAGGAGCAGCTTGAGCCCTCTCAGACCATCCTTTTCTAGGAGTGGAGCTTTTTATTCACAAGTTGCTTTCCTGCAGTTGCTTCTCAACGAAAGTGGGCCCACGCCAGCCATGCGCCTTGTTCTACTGTTACCAACGCAGCAACAATTCTCTCGGTTCTGATGCCCTGGCCCCCTCTTCGTTCCTGCCTCCACAGAGGGCCCCTGTGCCAGCACACACCTACCCTCGCTCCCGCTCACCCTCTCTGGGGCTTTGAGCTGTTTCACTTCCCCTCCCAGTAGAGGAGACCACCAGACTCCACCTAGAAACCTGTGAGTCCTCAGAGTGATGGCCGATAGATGAAGCAGGCAGGTAGCATTTACAAATGCATCCACTTTGCCAGAAGCTCACTCACTGTTGTACCAAATCCACCTGACATGCTGATGCCATACAGGGAGACAGAGTGCAAGAGAAACAAGAAAAAAAAGAGCGATGGATTCTGCAAAGCTTTAGTCTCCGTCAGATAGCAGCAATGCAGTCTCTATCCACACACAATCGCATGAATATATACGCACGCTTTCGCCAGAACAGGATGAGAGCACAGCTTGATCGCAAACAAACTGATGTGATTAATTCCTTATCTGGGCACTGTTTTGTCGTTGTCTCCGATTTCCCCTCTGCTCCCTTTTCAGGTCTGTATAAAAATCCTGTGCTTCGGTTTGCTTGCAGGTGGGAAAACCAGATGCATCGTTCCTGATTTACCTTCCCTCCTTGACTCAGTCACGTTGTTGGAATGATTTTTGTGTGACGCTGATTGTCTTTTCCTCCATCGTCATCTTATTCCCCCATATGCTTGGACGTCTCTCTCTCTCTCTCTCTCTCTTACACTGGTGTCTCTCAAATCTGCTCATTAGAGGCGGACTGTTCCAACGCAGCCAACTCCCCCTCCCCCTTTCACATGCTCTCTCTCTCTCTCCCCCTTGCTCTCCCTTCATTTAAAGAGACATGCACTGTGGTAATACTTACCACTCACTCTCTCTTCATCCACCTCAGGGAGCAAAGATTGCTTTTCCTAATTGCCCGGCTTAGTCCTCCCCCTACCCTCCCGCTAAATCTCCATTGCTCTGCCCTCATAGAATAATTAGAGCATTTGTCGGTTAATGATATGGCTTGAGATGGTGCATTAAATCTTTGTTGCAGGTTAGATAATATAAAATCTGGTCTGTTGACCTTGGCACTTGATCATCCTGACAATTCTTCAATGGATTCATTGTTATCTGTAAGACACAGTGGACAACTTTTTATTATGGTGACTCATAAAAAGCTATTATGTTCAGTGATATGTCTTTAATTATGACATGCTTTTTAATGAATTTTAAGTGTTTCTCCTTCCTTCCTAAAGTTTTTATTTTTTACTTTAAGTAGCCTGTAAAGATGAAGGTTTCTAATGGTTTAATAAATATGTACTTCACAATACACTGTGGATTTTTGTCTTGCGTGAAAATAAAGATGTCATGTAAACATACCATCAGTTTTGATCTGTGATTGTGTTTAACAGTCTGTTTGTAAAGAAGAGGAGGGGAATTTATCCTTTCAATTACAGGGGATCAACTCTGACGGAGCTGGGTAAAAATACTCTGACCTGCTGCTTTGGCTCAGCAGGTAGTGAGAACCCAGGTTTCATGCAGTAAACAGGTCACCTACAGCTTGACTGAGAAGATTTCATTTATGTGATTTATTACACTACATAAATGTGTTTGAGCAATGCTAACTCATTGCTTCTGGTGGTTTAAGCTTATCTGGCTACTTTAGTGATAGCCTGCTGTCGGCTTGATTAGCATTAGAGAAGGAGGGGAAGATTTTATGAGTTGGATCAGCAGGCAGAGTGTGGGAGTGTGTGTAAGAGAGATTGCAGGGAAAGTGTGTGCATTCTTCATGTTTTTACAAGGTTGTCTCACTAACAACCACACATTCTTGAAAAACCTACAAGAGACTAATAATATGACAGTTAGGCATCAAAAGACAAGCAATAATGACAGGTTAACTATTAAAAATACATATTTTAGCCAAAAAGAAATATACATAAAAATTTGAGTTCATTACCTGTAATAGCGTAGGCTTCATCCTGTCCTGATGGCATCATACAATTGTTAATTGGTGGCGGAACACATTTTGATAATGTAATTGTGTAGTTTCTGCTGTAACATGGATGATTTGATGCGCGCACGCACGCACACACACACACACACACACACACACACACACACACACACACACACACACACACACACACACTATGTCTGTGGCTGTGTAAGACCTGAGGAGCCTTACCATGAGTTTAAGCCCCGAGACACAACATCACTCAGAATTGTTAGTAAAATGGGCTGTGATGACTCATGCATGCTTGCAGCACAACTGAACAAATCTAGGCTGTTATTAAAAATTTGGAGAGTTATTAAATTAGCTCCCCTTAACTGCTTAACCATAGGGGCTACAATAGCAGAAAGAGGAACAATTGCTAACTCAGGTTTTTTTGGGGTTTGATTTTGGGATGCACATGTTAAATCGGCTCAAACGCTTGAGTATGTAGGGCAATGATTTGAATGTGAATTGCTGGTGAATTTGAATCTACATTTGCATTAGACAAACATCTTTGGCATTCCTCTCACTAGCCAACTAATGGAAAAAACACTCCGAAAGCATGTCTCTTTTTCTGCTGATCACCGTAATTAACTTAATAACCATGCGCCACTATTTTCGCTGCAGCTAGCTTGACCTAGGGTAGTTTTGAAGCAAATTGATGTCTGATTAATTGGCCCTTAAAATGATACTTCACAATAACTGATACACATGAAATTTAATAAATGACACCCCTATTTCACACATTGACTTATAACTCTGAGTTCAGTAAAAGTTGTCACTTCTAGTCATTACCTATCCTTGTTTTCGTGATTGATTTTCGCAGTTATTTAAAATATTTGAGCACTCATTCCCATCCTTAATTTGTATCATGTTCGTTTTTATATCGAAGTAAACAAGTGCAGACTATCTGTCTTGAAGCTTTTTTCTGTTTTATTTAGATATGTGGACCAGTTCAAATTGCTGGTTTAATGTATTTCCAAAGCTTTTAAATTTAAACACTTGCCAGTTTTGCTTGAGCACAGAAACTGCTTGAGATTTTTTATACAGTAAGAGCCAACTGCTCCCTCTAGCGTTCATTAATAAATGCCAGCACATTTTTTGGTAAGTTTATTAGTTTTTAAATTGTATATGTAATAATAATCATTTACAAATTAGTTATTTTTTATATTTTGAGAATTTATCTTATTTCGGCTATCATATTATTGTATTTTTGACATTTGTTTGTAGTGTAATTAGCCATTTAACTTTTTTAGTAGGTTGTACATCAGTGTTGTTTTGGGAAAATTGGCAAAATTAGTAATATAGTAATATAATCCAATCCTTTTTTTGGATGTCCCACAGCAAAACATTCTGGATGTCTCCCTTTATTAGTTTAAAACCTTACATTTTTATTATACATATTTGAAACTGCTAGACCTATTTACGCAATTACTTGCATGTTAAGGTAATGGAGTATAAATGTCACCATATTGAATCAAAACATGTTTAGTAGATATTAAATATCACCACACAACACTCTAGGACCTGCTGGACTATGATCAACTCAGAATCTAGAGACATAACACTGAAAATACTATTGCTCTGCTACTTTCTTGTTCATTATAAACATTGCGTACTTTAATAGAGTATTGAAGTATTGACTATTTGTAATTATGAGCCGGCATAAATCAGTATCATCCTATCAGAAAAAAAGATAATATTTGGAACAAGGAAAAATAAAGTATGGGTAATATTTAGTAAACTGGGCGACATGGTGGCTCAGTGGTTAGCACTGTTGCCTCACAGCAAGAAGGTCGCTGGTTCGAGTCCCTGCTGGGTCAGTTGGCATTTCTGTGTAAAGTTTGCATGTTCTCCCCGTGTTCGCGTGGGTTTCCTCTGGGTGTTCCGGTTTCCCCCAGTCCAAAGACATGTGGTATAGGTTAATTGAATAAACTAAATTGACCGTAGTGTATGTGTGTGAATGGATGTTTCCCAGTACTGAGCTGCAGCTGGAAGGGCATCCTCTGTGTAAAACATATGCTGGATAAGTTGGCGGTTCATTCCGCTGCGGCGACCCCTGATTAATAAATGGACTAAACCAAAGGAAAATGAATGAATGAATATTTAGTAATCTGAATCTAAAGAAGGACGGAGTGGAAAGTATTTAAGAATATAAAACAGATTGGGTGAGGATATTTATACGACTTAGTCATTGATTGAGCTCTGGGACAATTGGCGCCATCTTCGGGAAAGTTGACGTAATGAAATGACAAAACCAGAGGTTTTGCCCAGAGCCAAATGCATACTTCAAAAAGGAGGGTTTTCCTGTACTGCCACAGTAATAGTTATGCTAAATTATAGTTAAACAAGCATGTGGCATGTCTAAAACGGAGTTTTGAGTGTACGTCAAGTTTATGCGCCCTATCGCTTTAAATAATACAATATTTTACTGTCCACATCAAATATGACTGCAGGCGCTTGAGAGATATGCAAGAATCGCGCTTTGGCCAATCACAGAGAAGAATAAGATTACTGACATACTGCTTATCCAATAGAAATCAGCCGGGGCTGGGTTTTGCGTGAAGTTCGGGATAGTGAACTACAGTTTGCCTTCTCGACTTCACGACAGGATAATGATAGGCAACTAAATCGTTGATTAATTCACTCCCGTGAACTGCAAATAAAAGCTGCGGATAAAGTGTCAAGTTTTTTTCTTTAAATAACGAAAACCGCTACTTCAGCGTCCGACGAAGGGATTTAGAGTTATACTGCGGTCCATTCGAAGTCAAACTGTTCAATTTGGGGAGTTTTCCACACAAAATGTTTATTGCCCGACGGCGTCTCCTCTGCGCGTGCACAGCTGTGTCATTGATTTCGTCTGGACAAATCGGTCTAATGGATACTGTATGATCTGAAAGAAAGGTGCTTGTTTTAGAATGTGTCCTGGAGTCTATTGAATAACTGGCTGACGTGGGGATCACGCAGGGGGGCTAGCCGAAAAAGGAGAGCCACGGACGGGCAGAGGGGCTGCGCCGCCGTGCGTTTGGAATTACAGTAAACACAGCTGGTTTCTTCAATAACCTGATAGGCTTTGATGAGAGAATGCAATCGCTAGCATACAAAACGCGAAGGAAACTATGTAGCACATCTTCTTGTAGGGGTTTTGAGACGCTCAGACTGACCATTGCCCATAAAGTTCATGGATGTTTACCTCAGTGAATGATCTGGAAGTTTGTAAAGTTTGAAAGGGCCACAGACCACTGCTATATGCACTTTGTTTTTAATATCTGACGCCTTTTAAGAGTGCTGTCTAAGATGGTTGAGAACCGATGCTTTGTTCAGAGAGAGGAGGTTTACCGCTGGTTCTCTGTGTTGAGTTCGGCGCAAAGGGCTGAGTTCCTCTGCGGCCTTTTAGACCTCTGTGTTCCCATTGAGCTGCGCTTCCTCGGCTCGTGTTTGGAAGACCTAGCCAGAAAAGACTACCACTCTCTGAGGGATGCCGAAATTAAAGCCAACAACCCGGCTGACCTCGCCAACCTGGCCAACATCACAGATGAGGTGGTTAGGAGCAAGCTGCTGGTCTCCCTCGCGCTGCTCAGCTCGGACAACCGCATCGCGGCGGGAGTTTTGTTTCGGACCCTCACTCACATCGACACCATCATTAACAACTACGGACTTCAGCTTAACGATGGCCAGACCGGAGAGCAGTTTTTGCTCCTCTTCACAATGGCCTCCAACCATCCCGCGTTTAGTTTTCATCAAAAGCAGGTGCTGAGGCAAGAGTTGACACAGATTCAGGAGATCCTTCAGGTGACAGTTGGAGAGGCGCCGTCGACGTCACACGGGGGCGGGGCCAGTGCTGCTTCTGTTCCAAACGTGAGCGCGACTCCGACCTTTTCTTCCTACATCACCGCATCCACCTTCAACTCCTGCCAGGCCGGATGTCCGTGCAGCAAGGTGGGAATGATGAAAATCTATTTTCTATTATGTATTTTACTGTGAACCAGTTGTCCATGCTTATGTTTTTTTTTTTACTTCAATCAAACAACAAACCCCTGTTTATGCATATTCTGGTGGGAAAAAACAGATATATCTCCACTCCATTGATGTGACTGACCAACATTTTGTGATAAGAATAAGAAAATTAATACCCATGGTGATTCTTTCTGGAAATATGTTGACGTCTCTTTTTGCAGAGGTTGTCAATTAAATAAGAACTACTCAAGAATGTTAAGCTTCTTGCTTAGACACGTTATTTCATTTCAAAAGATCTCAGTGTATTGTCAGAAACCACGGGTATTAATAACTTTGTATATGTTTTTTTGCTCTCAAAAAGCTGTTTGTTGCCTTTCATGAATAACCAAAAACAACAATTTCAGCTGAAAACCATCTTTAATGTTCTTCTGATGAACAGCAGTGAATAATTTAACGGCAGAGCTGAACTTTCCCTTAAAGTTGTATGGCTTCATATAATTTACCACACACCACCCCACAGAAAGTAAATAGTTTTAGCACATCAAAGGATGTTGGAAGATGTTGAAAGATAAATTAATTATATTAAAATATAATGGATGGGTGACACGGTGGCTCAGTGGTTAGCACTGTCGCCTCACAGCAAGAAGGTCGCTGGTTTGAGTCCCAGCTGGGTCAGCTGGCATTTCTTTGTGGAGTTAACTAAATTGGCCATACTGTATGCGTGTCTGTGTGAGTTTCCCAGTACTGGGTTGCAGCTGGAAGGGTATCCACTGTGTAAAACATATGCTGAAATAGTTGGCAGTTCATTCTACTGGTTGACCCCTGATGAATAAAGGGACTAAGCTGAAGGAAAAATAAAATATAACGGGAAAGTTTTTGAATCTATGCTTATATTGATAAAGTGGTTAATTTTAAATGTATCCTAAAACTATATTCTTGTAGACCATAACGTAGTTCAGGTTGTCCAAAGCAACATGGGGTTAAGTGCCTCAATTCAACAATGCTGATGGTTCATAGATCACCCCTTGTGGGATTTTAACCTCCAACCTTTTTCTAACTAGCCTCAATCTTTAAACACTAGTAGGCCATACACCCCTAGAAATACAGGTCAGCCCTGATTTATTCAACAGTATCTATGGGGAACACCAAGAGAAACAAAAATGAACTGGGGTCATCTGGCACAGACAAGCAATTCTGCCATAAGATCTCACACAACTCACAACTGAGGAGTGTTTACTATCCTACTGAATCTGTTTCACACTCTCCTGGGGGTTATAAGTCTAGGAATGATCTCAACGAATAAACGTCTGTAGGATGACATAAGGCTCACACTTTCACTTGCTTAAACGCAGCGTGTAATATAATATTGTAAATGTATAATTATATTGTAACTCAAAAATGTCAGCTTGGTGAGTCAGCAAACAGGCTTTAAAGACACTGACAGAATCAGCAGGACATTTGGTCTTGGAATAACAAAAACCTTTCATTATAGAATAGGTTATGCAGTAGTCCTAGAATAAATAGATGTTAAAATAACATGATATGTGATGACTTGATGCACACACTCTTATGAATTTATTTGCTCTTGGCTGTTGTCAATCAACCCTCTCCTCAAGTCTTTATGTTTTGTCAACATGTTGTCATCTTTTACACATTGTATTGTTAGTGACATCTTAAAAGAATAGTTCACCCAAAAATGAAAATTCTGATATCATTTACTCATGTTTTGGTTGTTCCAAACCAGATTGAGTTTTTTTTGTTCTGTTAAAAACAACAACAACAACAACAACAATGTATATTGATGAATGCTGGAAGCTTGTAACTTGTAACAACTGACTTCCATTGTGTTCGTTTTTCCTTTTATGGAAGTCAGTGGCTAGTTTTACAACATTCTTCAATATATCTACTATTGTGTTCAACAAAAAAATCTAACTGCTTTGGAAACAAGCCTACTGTATTTAAACGAACATATTTATTGTTTGGTTTCTGTGTAGACCTGCCTATTAAAGCATGAATTTAGTATAAGTATATACACTCACCGGCCACTTTATTAGGTACACCTGACCACCTGTTAATGCAAATTTCTAATCAGCCAATCACATGGCAGTAACTTAATGCATTTAGGCATGTAGACATGGTCAAGACGATCTGCTGCAGTTCTAACCGAGCATCAGAATGCGGAAGAAAGGTGATTAAAGTGACTTTGAACATGGCATGGTTGTTGGTGCCAGACAGGCAGGTCTGAGTATTTTAGAAACTGCTAATCTACTGGGATTTTCACACACAATCATCTCTAGGGTTTACAGAGAATGGTCAAAAAAAAAAAGAAAATCCAGTGAGCGACAGTTCTGTGGTCGCAAATGCCTTGTTGATGCCAGAGGTTGGAGGAGAATGGCCAGACTGGTTCGAACTGATAGAAGGCAACAGTAACTCAAATAACCACTCTTTACAACCGAGGTATGCAGAAGAGCATATCTAAATGCACAACACATCAAACCTTGAGGAGGATGGGCTACAGCAGCAGAAGACTACACCGGGTGCCAATCCTGTCAGCTAAGAACAGGAAACTGAGGCTACAATTCACACAGGCTCACCAAAATTTGACAATAGAAGATTGGAAAATGTTGCCTGGTCTGATGAGTCTCGATTTCTGCTGCAACATTCGGATGGTAGGGTCAGAATTTGGCGTCAACAACATGAAAGCATGGATCCATTCTGCCTTGTATTAATAATAATAATAATAATAATAATAATTGTGGTAATAATAATAATAATAATAATAATTCCTTACATTTATATAGCACTTTTTCTGGACACTCAAAGCGCTTTACACATTGGGGGGAATCTCCTCATCCACCACCAGTGTGCAGCATCCACCTGGATAACGCGACGGCAGCCATATTGCGCCAGACTGCACACCAGCAGATTGGTAGAGAGGAGACAGAGTGATGAAGCCAATTATCATATGGGGATGGTTAGGAGGCCATGATGGACAGAGGCCAGTGGGCAAATTTGGCCAGGATGCCGGGGTTAAACCCCTACTCTTTTTCGAAGGACATCCTGGGATTGTTAACGACCACAGAGAGTGGTGTGATGGGGTGGGGGGATATTTTCTTGGCACACTTTAGGCCCATTAGTACCAATTGAGCTTCGTGTCAACGCCACAGCCTACCTGAGTATTGCTGCTGACCATGTCCATCCCTTTATGACCAGAGTGTACCCATCTTCTGATGGCTACTTCCAGCAGGATAAAGCGCCATGTCATAAAGTGCGTATCATCTCAAACTGGTTTCTTGAACATGACAATGAATTCACTGTACTCAAATGGCCTCCACAGTCACCAGATCTCAATCCAATAAAGCACCTTTGGGATGTAGTGGAGCGGGAGATTCGCATCATGGATGTGCAGCCAACAAATCTGCAGCAACTGCGTGATGCTATCATATCAATATGGACCAAAATCTCTGAGGAATATTTCCAGTACCTTGCTGAATCTATGCCACGAAGGATTAAGGCAGTTCTGAAGGCAAATGAGGGTCCAACCTGGTACTAGTAAGGTGTACCTAATAAAGTGGCCAGTGAATGCAGAAGTATATATACTCAATGCAGAAGTATACATCAGGCTTACAGCAAAGGATATGCAACTGTGTGAAGGTGAAACCGGATTTACCTTGTGCACTTAATGCAGAAGTATGTAAAATAACATTTTTCACAAACTTTTGTTTAGGCAGATTAACTTCAGTAGGCTATAAGCTGTTATTGGACTAAGAAGAAAGTTTTGAAACTAACAGGATGTTTTTAACTCTTATATGTCAGAAGATTAAGAGAATTTTGCAGCACCATGAGGAATTGTGCATGCACAAAGTTTAGTTTGTGCTTTAAACACCACTGGTCCATCGACAGCAGACAATGCATCGTTATGGCCTGCGAAATTCTGCTGAAGATGCATTGTTTACAAAATGCGTCATTGTTGCCGCTTTTAAATATCTCTATTAAGGAGTTATGTGTACAAACATGGGCTCACGCAATGCTCACATCCTGCCGAATCGTGTGCTTGAGTTGGCCTAGTGGGAAAGTACCCTGTGAAGGCAGAGAAGGCGGTTCTATTTAGTGATTTGTTGGTTTTGGCTTTCATGGACTGAAGCTCAGCACATTTCTCCATGCTTAAATCAGCCCTCTGTGCAACTCTCCTGTGATTCATCAGGAAGCACCGACTGCTCGCTTGTTCAAGAGGCCTTTATACTAGCCCAAACATCAACAAAAACACATGCTCCTTTGTCTCAAGCATCTTTTTGTGATGCTTTAATTATACGTGCTGGCATTTATTTAAATACGATTTCAGATGGCACTACTTAAAGACTTCATGGCCATCTCTATTGGACCCATTTTAGCACTTTCTACAGATTTTGTTTTTTAAAGCAACTAGACACATGAGCAGTTCGATGCACATGTCAACCTTGCCATGAAAAAAAAAATTAGATTTCAACAAAATAGTGAAACCCTTTCTACGTTTATTTGTGTAGGCTTGAATTTTACAATACAAGTCTCACTATCAACATTTCCAAACAGTTTAATTTGATTAACCAAAGTTAACAAGGGGCAATTTTACATCCGTAACGGAGAGGTGTCAAATCCATAAAGAAACTTTTTTTTCTCATTAATGCCAAACATGTCAAATAAAATATAATAAATGTTTGTTCTATGGAGAGTCAAATCTTATTCTTTTGATTAGTATTGTTACTTTTGGGTTGTGCAGTTTAATTCGCAGAATTTCTACAAAGTATGTTGTATACTGTAAACTTGCATACTTTTTTGGCCACATCCATATTGCATGTTTATTTCCTTCAATTAAACTATAAAATACGTTTACAGATTGATATTTTTATCATCCCTTAACTCTCTGGTTAGTTGTTTTGGAAGAAATAAACTGATATATCAATATACTGTAAGGTTATACATTCTCAACGATTTTAAATTTTTACTGCAAATGTCACATCCATAACGCTGGAATTGCTCACATATACTGTATATTATATGCTGTACCGTTCAGAAAGGATTAGCATTTTTAAAATACTTTTATTCATCAAGGAGGCATTAAATCAAAAGTGACAACTTTTTTGACAGATTACAATACAACATTCCTGTCAAATAACATTTTCTTTTGAATTTGATATCAGTATGTTTGACACTTATTATGACAATAAATGTTTCTCAGCAAATCATTATGCTAGAATGATTTCAGAAAAAAACCTGATCATTGGAATAATTTAAAACACTAAATAATTAAAAGATTAAGACATGATAACAAATGTATTGAAATATTAAAGTATACATTTGAAATAAATCACAGTGTTACTGTCTGCTTTTACAATTCAGTTTCTTTGTTACTATTGTTTTACTATTTGTTACTAATATAACTATTGTGATTCTGACCAGTTGTCTCATTCTGAAAAGAGCTCTTAATGACGGCATTTTTATTTGACATTTTTGACAGAGACCTTTACATTTTACTCATCTAAGTATACCTATACTTAAAGAAATCCAATAAATAAATAGAAATGGAGAATTTAAGTGGTCTCTTTATTGTTTTCCATAGCTGTATTATTTTTTTTATAAACAACCAAGTTCATTCTTAAATGCTACACCCACATTTCACAATAAAATCACTTCCTCTTTGCATTTGTCTTGGAAACAGACTCTTATATTTTACTCTAAATTACAGCATGTCATATTTAGGCCTGTCACAATAATCTATATATATCGACTTATCGCACAACACATGGACATGACCTCAATCATTTTTGGTAATGCAATTTATATCGCCCATACATAAAAGCCAATTCTAGCAACATTTTAGCTGATTGTGCAACATCTCTATGTCTATTGGAGGTGTCAGTGTCAGTATGGTTAAAAAAACAACAACACTATAGTATTTACTATAAATTACTTTAGTATATTTTCATGTGGGTGTCTGACAACTGGGCCTCACAGTGGCGCAGTGGGTAGCACGTTTGCCTCACAGCAAGAAGGTCGCTGATCGCTGGTTCGAGCCGCGGCTGGGTCAGTTGGCCTTTCTGTGTGGAGTTTGCATGTTCTCCCTGTGTTGGCGTGGGTTTCCTCCGGGTGCTCCGGTTTCCCCCACAAGTCCAAAGACATGCGGTACAGGTGAATTGGGTAAGCTAAATTGTCCGTAGTGCATGAGTGTGAATGGGTGTGTATGGATGTTTCCCAGAGATGGGTTGCAGCTGGAAGGGCATCCGCTGCGTAAAACATATGCTGGATAAGTTGGCGGTTCATTCCGCTGTGGCGACCCCAGATTAATAAAGGGACTAAGCCGAAAAAGAAAATGAATGAATGAATGTCTGACAACTGAAAATAGATCTGGTACCAGATATCGGAGCCTGTTACTTTTCTTACTCTGTTGCACTTTTTTGTTAACATTTATTATTATTTATTTAGGATATGTGTTTTTACATTCTGATTCCAATGCCTCATTATTAAATTGTTAAAATGACTATAATTAAGGCCTCACGGTGGCGCAGTGGGTAGCACAATCACCTCACAGCAAGAAGGTCGCTGGTTCGAGCCTCGGCTGGGTCAGTTGGCATTTCTGTGTGGAGTTTGCATGTTCTTCCCGTGTTGGGTGCTCTGGTTTCCCCCACAAGTCCAAAGACATGCGGTATAGGTGAATTGGGTAAGCTAAATTGTCCGTAGTGTATGTGTGTGAATGAGTGTGTATGGATGTTTCCCAGTGATGGGTTGCAGCTGGAAGGGCATCCGCTGCGTAAAACATATGCTGGATAAATTGGCGGTTCATTCCGCTGTGGCGACCCCAGATTAATAAAGGGACTAAGCCGAAAAGAAAATGAATGAATGAATGACTATAATTAAATGAAATATTCTTTAGAATAAAATATGATGTGTTCTTAGAAAGAGTGCACTTGCATCGTGATGATATTATATTGTCATTCTGGCATTATATAATGAGTGACATCAAATGTCTTAAAATGACAATAATGTAGTTTATCGCAATATATTTTGGTGTAATATATCGTGCAACAAAAATTGGATATCGTGACAGGCCTAGTCATATTTATAATTGAAAATGCACTGTAAAGTCTATATCACTTTAAAAGCATTCAGATAATGCCTAAAATGATGCTGATTCACTTTTTTGTCTGCTGTCTTGTTCTTCTTTGTCTGCTCAAAGCGGATTTACTCAGCGGTACTTTTCCAAAGTCTTTACTCCTATGTGTTGTGATCCGCACTTCAGCTGAGTCTTCAACAGAAGGGCTTTTTTTTTTTTGGAGAGGAAGAGAAGAGTGGAGATTTGGCAGCGTGGGATGTGGATGTGGCAGCGGTGGACTGAACGGCAGTCCTAATTGGTTTCAGAACTGGCTTTTACTAGCTGCTGTGCTTAGCATATGTGGTACCGGCATCCGTTTACTCCTACACTGCTTCAGCAAAGCTGGAAAATCAGAGCAAAAATGGGAGGAGCTTGAAGTATTTAACTTCGAATTGGTTATTGTTGGGATTGCAGGAATATTTTTCTGATGAATCAAAACTTGAAGGTGAATAATATTTATGTTTGTATGATTCATTTTCGATTCTTGGATGTGCGGCTTTGAAATTGTGATGAATGGCGTAATAGTGCATGTGTTGTGTTGGCTTGATTACCAGGATGACTAATTATGAAACAGTCATGAACTACCAGGAAGTCCATGACTCACTTTTTTTATGCAAGGCAGTTGTTTTGATTTATTGAATGTCAAGATTTTACTGTACACTATAACAAAAACTGTTTTGCAAATCTGGTATTATCAGTCTAAACTTCTTTATTTCTGATGATTTGTTGCAGTGTGTATTAAAGTTGTTGTATTTAGAGTAAAATTTGTTCATCAGAATTGTAAACTTCAGTAAGTTGGTTTCGTCAGAATTATTTTAATATCACAGAACAGTTGTTAGTGTGAAGTATTGATTATTTTCCCGTCTTTTTAATTATTTTTATTGTAATTATTTTGTTATATATTTTTTATTTGTATAAAATATGTCAGTATACATTTATATAATTATTGTTTTAGTTTATTTTAGGTTTCAATTGTGGAAATAAGACAGAGCTAGATGAAAGAAGTTACTGTAGTTTAAGTTAGGGTTAGAGTATACATACATTTGAAGTCACAATTATTAACCAATTATTAAATTTAGTTTCTTTTTTTAAATATTTCCAAAACGATGATTAACAGAGCAAGGAATGTTCCACAGTATTTCCTATAATATTTTTTCTTCTGGAGTAAGTCTTATTTGTTTTATTTCTACTACTATAAAAGTAGTTTTTAAAAATTTTAAGGCCATATTAAGGTCAATATTATTAGCACCTTTAAGCAATATTTCTTTCTCGATTTTCTACAAAACAAACCACTGTTATACAATGCCTAAATACCGTAACTTGCCTAATTAACTTAGTTAAGCCTTTAAATTGCATCTAATCTGAATACTAGTATCTTGAAAAATACCTAGTAAAATATTATATACTGTCATCATGGCAAATATAAAAGAAATCAATTATTAGAAGTTAATTATTAAAACTATTATGTTTAAAAATGTGTTGAACAAAAATCTTCTTTGTTAAACAGAAATTGGATATAAAAAAATATACAGGGGGCTAATAATTCAGGAGAAATAATAATTAAGGAGAGCTGACTTCAGCTGTGT
>CAIGQW010054212.1:7271831-7286829 GCA_903798125.1 Danio choprae | reverse complement strand
ATATATACACATATATATATATACACACACACACACACACACACACACACACACACAACGACTAAATAAATGATCTGTTGTACTGTCAGAGTTAATAAATAAGAACCAGCCATCCGAGTGTGTCTGCTCTGACTGAACATGTCTGTCTTTGTTCAATTTGATTCTTGACATATATTTTGACCTTTAACCTCTTTTCCAGACTGGGCAGCGCGAGGTCACAGGAGGTCAGACGGAGAAAGGCTTGAGTCCTGAGATCATGCCACCAAGTCCATCGCTCTTGTGCCAGGAAATGCCACTCAAAGTGCATGTCGGAAAACCCAGCAAAAGTGAGTTTAACAGTTTTGGATGCAATCAGTTGACTCAAAAATGAAACCCACCCTTCATTTGTTTCAAATTTGTTTGAGTTTCTTTTTTCTGTTGAGCACAAAAGAAGATATTTTAAAGAATGTTGGAAACCGCTAGCCGGTAAATTATTTGCTCTTGTGTTTAACAGAAACAAAGAAACTCATAAATCTTTGTAGTCACTTGAGTATATTGTGGGTAAATTTTCATTTTTGGGTAAACTATCCCATTTAAGTCTGACATCATGCGTCACATTTACTGGATTCAAATGCTCTTATCAGATCCCAAAACTGACCATCAAATGGTGCTAATATTAACAAGCTAAGCCGGGCTGAGCCTGGTCAGTACCTGGATGGTTGACCACATGGGAACCCCCCCCCTCATAATTGTGGAGCGATTTGGGTGTATGGCCATATACGATAAAAGCACTATATAAATACACACATTACATTAAATGCCCAATCTCGGATGGTCAGACAGTAATTACTCTTTTTAACGATGGCATGAACCGGAAGCTGCGACCTTTTTTTTCGTATTGTGCCACAGTTTCCTAGAGAAACAGAATAGTAAATGAGAAAATAGTGGGCGTGGCATGTTTTTTCTACTGCGAGCTGATTGGATGTAGGCCTGGTAATTATGCATTTCATTCAGAAAGAATGGAAAAACTGTTTAGGAAGAGTTATTACAACCTAACAGACACCTCCTCCTCGCCATTTCTGTTTGTTGTCAAAACTGACAGCTGGAGGGGCGTGGTTAAGTATGTTGACCACGCCCAATACCTCAGACAGACGTAATCTGAGAATTTAACTAAAAACAAACAGGGAATGAATTTTCTGAATTTTATTTTAAATTACAAGGTAATAAGTCAGTGCAAGTTTATTTATATAGCACACTTCATACACAGTGGCAATTCAAAGTGCTTTACATAGTCAGGAATAAAAGAGACAAGTATAAAAAAACAGATTAAAATGTGTTAAAACAGGTTATAAAAGAATAAAAAAACAAAAGAAAGACATAATAGTGTGATCTGTCAGACGTAGTACAGTGCTCATTCAGTAAAGGCACAGCTGAACAGATGTGTTTTCAGTCTTGATTTGAATGTCCGTAATGTTGGAGCACATCTGATCATTTCTGGAAGCTGATTCCAGCAGCGGGGGGTGCAGTAGCTGAAGGCCGATTCACACTGCTTTGACTGAACTCTTGGAATTTCTAGTTTATATGATCCTAGGTCCTAGGCCATTTAGTGATTTATAGACAAGTAATAATGCTTCAAAATCTGTTCTGAATGTAACTGGGAGTCAGTGTAAAGACCTGAGGACAGGTGTGATGTGCTCTGATTTTCTGGTTCTGGTCAGAGTCCTGGCCGCAGCATTCTGGATGAGCTGCAACTGTCTGACTGTCTTTTTGGGAAGGTCAGTCAGGAGTCTGTTACAGTAATCCACCCTGTTGCTGATAAAAGCATGAACAAGTTTCTCCAAGTCATCACTGGAAACAAAGCCTCTTATTCTTGCAATGTTTTTGAGATGGTAGTGTGCGGATTTAGCTACTGCTTTGACATGTCTACTGAAACTCAGATCAGACTCCAGAATCACACCAAGATTCTTGACCTTATTTTTTGTTGTTTGACCCTTAGAGCCAAGGTACACATTCACCTTGAGTACCTCATCATTCATTCATTCATTCATTCATTCATTTTCATTTCGGCTTAGTCCCTTTATTAATCTGGGGTCGCCACAGCGGAATGAACCGCCAACTTATCCAGCATATGTTTTACACAGCGGATGCCCTTCCAGCTGCAACCCATCTCTGGGAAACATCCATACACACCCATTCACACTCATACACTACGGACAATTTAGCTTACCCAATTCACCTGTACCGCATGTCTTTGGACTTGTGGGGGAAACCGGAGCACCCGGAGGAAACCCACGCCAACACAGGGAGAACATGCAAACTCCACACAGAAACGCCAACTGACCCAGCCGAAGCTCGAACCAGCGACTTCTTGCTGTGAGGCGAACATGCTACCCACTGCGCCACTGTGAGGCCTGAGTACCTCATCTCTGTTCCCAAACACAATGACTTCAGTTTTCTCTTTGTTTAACTGAAGAACGTTTTGGCACATCCAACTGTTAATTTCATCAATGGATTGGCAGAGGGTGTCAATGGGGCTGAAGTCATTAGGCAGTAAGGCTATGTAGATCTGAGTGTCATCAGCATAGCTGTGGTGGGAGATTTGGTTCTTTCTTATTATTTGGCTCAGTGGGAGCATATAAAGGTTGAACAGGAGAGGTGCCAGAATTGAACCTTGTGGGACTCCACATGTCATGGGTGTCCACCTCGACCTATGGTCACCTATACTGACATAGTAACCTCATTTTGACAGTGTCAAATGCAGCACTGAGATCAAGCAATACCAGCTGTTTTCCTGAATCTGTATTTAGGCCGATATCATTGATTATCTTTATAAAGGCACTCTCTGTACTGTGAAGTGCTCTGAAACCAGATTGAAAATTGTCCTAATATCCCTTGGAGCTTAAGAACAGGGAAACCTGGTTAAAAACAACTTTTTGAATGATTTTGCCAATGAAAGGGAGATTTGAAATCGGCTTGTAGTTGCTCAATAGGTTGTTTGGGAAAGTCCCTGAGAGAAGTGAAGCATTTACCACTTTTAGAAGATCCATTTCTAGACAGTTAAACACCAGTTTGAAGAATGATGTGGGGAGCGTGTCAAGACTGCAGGTTGATGTTTTCATAATTTGCACAATCTCTTCCAAGATTTTACCATCAATTGCCATGAAATCAGACATACTGTCTGATTTCTTAAGTTGTGGTTGAGCTTGTCTGACGTCGAAACAACTTGGCTTATTGTACATAGTGTCTGATTTCTTAAGTTGTGGTTGAGCTTGTCTGACGTCGACACAACTTGGCTTATTGGATGAGCTGATTGCTTTTCTGATATTATTGATCTTATCAGTAAAGAAATGAGCAAACTCATTGCATTTGCTTTCAGAGAGTAGTTTACTGGGAATCCTACCAGGGACAAGCCATTTTTTCTCTTTTTAATGACATGCACAGATGAATTGTTCTCCACAAAACTAGCAATGTGAGCTAACAAAATAACATGGTTAGTTTTGATTTCATTTGTGCTTTAAAATTTAAATATTTGTGTCTGAGATGCAACAAGTCCAGAAACTATAGTGAGTCCCATCATTTTGTAAAAGGTTTTCTTTTTTTTATATGTGATATGACTCAATAGTGGTCACAAATGACTATTGGTGGAATGCTATAACTTGGTAAATTTAACACATGCTAAAGCAGAGGCTGGAACAAGCTGAAGTGGTTTAAACTGAACTTCATTCATGCGAGGCAGCTTGTGGAAACTATTGTCTCCCTTTCCCTCAGGTTGGTTCCAGCAGAGGATAAATTCATCAAAGTGACAGTTATCTTACTGAAAGAGATTAGCTTTAGGTGCTAATCCTGGACTCGATATTTCTGGCCATTTATTTTTTTTTAACCTGATTTGTTTTGTTTGGAAGTTGTTAATCTTTTATGTGATTAGCCAAGAGCAATCATGAATGAAACTCTTTTAATGTTCGAATGTAGTTGACACAAGTTTATTTTTGTGTTTTGAATAAAATATTATATAATAATCTGAGGTAATGATCTAACAGAAGAGTCAATAAGGGATGTTCAGACATCAGAACAATAAAAGTGAAATATATATCTTCTTTTACCGTACATTAAATTTCTTTAATATTTAGTTTTAATTATTTAGTTTAGTTTGGAGCAAAAAAAAAGGTCATTATACATTTTTACCATGGTTTAGAAATCCACTAAAATCTAATATGCAAAAATAAATAACAATAATTAATTGTCATTTTAAATCTTTATACTTTTCCCTTATTTTTCAAAACACTAGGTTTTGCTCATTTATCAGGAATATGTTTTAATCATTTAAAATTTATGATCACTTTTTATTGTATATATTTTGATAAGTTCAGGATAGAGTATGTTGTTACATTTTTACATTAATCTACATTTGTTTTAACATTTCCACAAAAACAATTGTTTTTGTATTTTCAAATGAAACAATAATGTGTGGTTTTGAGACCCTTAAATCATTGTTGTGTAACTTAGTGTAACTTAGTATTTAGATGTTATGTAAACATACCATACCATTCAGTTTTGTTTTTTGTTCTTTGTCATATCTGTTTTATTTTATTTGTTTTATTTCAGCTACTGCAAATAATTTCCACTAGATTTATCATTCATTCATTCATTTTCATTTCGGCTTAGTCCCTTTATTAATCTGTGGTCGCCACAGCGGAATGAACCACCAACTTATCCAGCATATGTTTTATGCAGCGGATGCCCTTCCAGCTGCAACCCATCACTGGGAAACATCCATACACACTCATTCACACTCATACACTACGGACAATTTAGCTTACCCAATTCACCTATAGCGCATGTCTTTGGACTTGTGGGGGAAACCAGAGCACCAGAAGGAAACCCACGCAAACACAGGGAGAACATGCAAACTCCTCACAGAAACGCCAACTGACCCAGCTGGGGCTCGAACCAGCAACCTTCTTGCTGTGAGGCAATTGTGCTACCCACTGCGCCACCGTGCTGCTCCACTAGATTTAGTCAATGGCAAAAATTTTATAATATTTTTATAAAAGAACATTTATAATAATTTTGTCACACTATTTTTGTTATGATCACCAGCGATATAGCAGTTGCAGATCGCTTTTTGCCCCATAGACTTCTAATCATGCATGCGAATGCGACAGACCAGAAACGCAAGCTCATGCGACAAGTTTCACAGTTCGCTGTGTGGCAAAGTTCAAGCTTTGTGAACTCTGACACATGAAATCGTGTCACGTGACTGCGTGAGACCAATCAAAGATCAAACCATGACCTCAGTGTACAGAAAATTAAAAAATATGGACCAATCGCTTGCTTTTTTTAAAATGCTTAATCATCTCGCTTAATCCCGCCCCTTTTCACAGCACTGTACGACAGAATTTTGGATGCTCAAACTCTAGTGTGACCGCTGCATCACACATACACAGCTGAAGTTCATCATTGAATGATTACCTGGGCAGACCTTTGTCTAGTCTTTCCATGTTTTGATCCTTGCCTTGTTTTACCGATGTTTTTTTGCCACTTGTGCTGACCCTTCGCCTGTTTCTGACTACGATCCTGGATGCTTCTGTTTGCCCCTGTTTTGACCGTTGCCTGCCTGACTAACTGCACGTTAATCCTCATGTTCGTTGTACCCCGACTCTCCGTTACAATTTTAGTGTTTAGCCATCAAAAATACACAATATGGTAAAATGAGAACCGCTAAAAAACTAGCCAAAATACACCAGATATTGTATTTGAAAAGTTCAGTTGAGAAGTTCATGCTTGTAATCTAATTATTTTTCTAAAACAAAGCTGCAGTCATTTTAAAACCATAAACCTTGCCTGAGCAAAGTGTGATGCCTCATAATTACTAAAGGTATTTTCAGTTTGGATGATGTTTTGAATACTTGGTTCTCTGGCTTCAGGCAAGCCTACAAAAAAAAAAAAAACAATTTACATCCTTTAATCTTATTCCTTTCTATAATCACATAATTTGATGTCGGCAGAAACCAAGCATGGGATTTCATTTTGCCAAGCACAGCATCTTTCACATAAAACAGCAAGTCTCAGACAGGTGTGCGATGTGGATTAAGTCAGTTTCCACCAAAAAAAAAAAAAAGCAGATTTGCAAAGACTTGATAAGCAATGGTACACAAGCAAGAGTGCTGTTGTGTTAAATATCAGAATGCTTTTTCAGGTGTTACCTTTCACGAAATGTGATTTTTTGTGAATGTCAAAGGTTTGCAAAGTTCAAATTGTGTGATAAATAGAGTTATTGTCTTGCCTGAAAAGAGCGTTCAGTAATCCAGTCTTCTTACACAAACATGGAACTGTAGGTTTCAATAAAATTTGCATAATGCCAACCTATAGTCTCCAATTGGCTACCTACAAATGATATCTACTTTGATCCTCAAACACTGTAGCCTGGCCTGGATTTCTGGCCTAGAATAATTTTATTTATGTTGTCAAAAGAAGATGCTGTGTTTTTTTTTTTTAAACATTGAATTCAAATTCTCTATTCATGAAATTCCAAATTAAGTGTTTGAGTAGATTTGGTAAAATCATTACTGTATGGTTTCCAATGCACTCTAAGCAGTCGACCAGGCACAGCACACTTGGAGATTGCACATCGGATGAGCACTTTCTTTTTTTTTTTATAGACCTTTTTCATCAAACACAAAATTATCCATTAGGCTTTGTGTGTACGTGTAGCGAGGATGCTTCAAAGTTCCCTAAAGAACTTTTCAACAAACAGTTCTTAGAAGAGCCATTTTGGTCTCATAATAAAGAGCATTTTAGCTGTTTAAAGAACCTTCTGACACTGTCAATATCAAGTCATGTATTTTTTATATAGCACACCCCTAAGTTGGAAATATAGTGCATTGTTTCTGTTTTATTGAAATGCATGCTACATCAAATCCTCTTATTATGAGTTTCATATCTGGTTGAAGGCTTATCCTTGCTCATAAGGGTCTGCTTATCAGGTTTAATGGGGTCTTTACCCTCAGTTATGAGATTTTTGGTCATTTGCACTGGACTTTGCACTCTGTGTGAACTTGCTTTTGTGTCTTATCTTGGACAGACTGTAAATACACACAAGTTTATACGAGTCCCCAGAGTTTGGATTCTTAACTAGTGGAACATGAGAGAGTTTGCCTTGTGTTTAACGCAAAAATCTTGACCAGGCATTTTTCCAGACTGTATTTTTCCATTTGTGTGTAAGCAAAAGACTGCCGTTTTTTACATTTGTTTAAATCGTGAGGAGAATATAAGACACAACTTGCTTTGTCCTACATAGACTCACATGTCCACACAGGTTATGCCGTCATGTGTTGAGTTGTGCGGTGTTGTGAGCATAAGTGTATATTTTTAGTCCTGTTTTGTCTTGCTGTTGGCTCGATAGCAGAAGCACCAGATGTCATCTTCACACACTAAGAAATCCACAAACTGCTCTTTCTGCCGTAAGACGTGTGTGCATTAGTGTCATGCATATTAAATGTTTTTCTCAGTAACTACATCATTAGCAGAGTATATTATTCGATTTTCCTACTTACCAGAGAAAATGTTGGCCATGTATATTATTTAATGTATGTTATTTAGTATTTACATATTAAGATTTAGACTTAGAAAAAGGCAATTGTTTAGTATTTAGAAATAAAAAAAGATTAGCTAGCAAAAATAAATAAATAAATAAAATAAAAACAATATAATAACTGTTTAAAATGGCCTAAAATGGTTTAAAATGGTTTGTCAATGTATTTATTTATCTTTATTTTATTTATTACGCAATTATAGTTGCACATATATATGAACAACATGTCGAAGCTTGAGGCGGATGGGCTACAGCAACAAAAGACCACACCGGGTGCCACTTCTGTCAGCTAAGAACAGGAAACTGAGGCTACAATTCATCAGGTCTGATGAGTCTTGATTTCTGCTGCGACATTTGGAGGGTAGGGTCAGAATTTGGTGTCAACAACATCCTGCCTTATATCAATGGTTCAGGCTGCTTGTGGTGGTGTAATGGTGTGGGGGATATTTTCTTGGCACACTTTGGGCTCATTAGTACCAATTGAGCATTGTGTCAACACCACAGCCTACCTGAGTATTGTTGCTGACCATGCCCATCCATTTATGACCACAGTGTACCCATATTCTGATGGCTACTTCCAGCAGGATAACGGGCCATGTCATAAAGCAGGAATCATCTCAGATTGGTTTCTTGAACATGACAATGAGTTCACTGTACTCAAATGGCCTCCACAGTCACCAGATCTCAAGCCAATAGAGCACCTTTGGGATGTGGTGGAATGGGAGATTCGCGTCATGGATGTGCAGCCGACAGATCTGCAGCAACTGGGTGATGCTATCATGTCAATATGGATCAAAATCTCAGAGGAATATTTTCAGTACCTTGCTGAATCTATGCCACAAAGGATTAAGGCAGTTCTGAAGGCAAAAGGGGGTTCAACCTCGTACTAGTAAGGTGTACCTAATAAAGTGGCGGGTGAGTGTATATATACACACGATTTAAAACAACATTACAGCATTATTACATTAATATTTAGAGTAGATTAAGTTCATGTTTATTTAAACATTTAATTATTACAATATAATTATAATTACATAATATTTAGTTATATGTTGTTTGTAAACCTAGCATGTGATCGGTTTTCTATATATTCTTTTGACCTCAGTAATGGGGGTTGTGTGATCCATTCATTGCATATCTATACCATCACATAATGGAAATGTCAGTTCAGTTCAGGGTTTGTGCTCAGCGGGTGTGCAGGAGCCGCTGCTCACTGGAATCCAGTGCTGTTTGACTGGACGCAGCAGGTCGGCCAGAGCAGAGACACACTGTTGTTTTGTCTGCTGGTAATTTAATGCTTCTCCACTGCATTACATCATGAGCCTCACCACATGCCTTCAGCTCGAGCTTCAGGCATCCGTCAACACACACACACACACACACACACACACACATATAGACATACACACATATTCATACAAACACCCTCACACACACACTAACTAATGTTTCACAAGGCTTTATGTACAGACATGCAAATATCCAAAATATTGGTTGGCTTTTATCTAACGGACTTTATAAATCTCACAGGTTTTTTTTTTACATCACCAAGTTCAAAGAATGTGAAAACAGCTGTTCCTCGTGGAATCTCACAAAGATAACAGATATTTCCATCATCATAAATTATATATATATATATTTAATCAAATAGAAAATAGGTACACGGTTCATATGCTAACAATATGCTAGCTCATGTTAGCAACATGCTAATGCAGGTTAGATAGATTCTAGCAAAAATTCAATTGTCAGATTTTTTACTGAAAAACATTGCATATTGTATACTGAGTTTTACACTCGAAATTATGATTTTTGTGGTGGCGTACACCTAAGTTAAACTCATAAATACAACCTGACAGAAATGAATGAATTCCATTTATCAAGCCAATATAAACAGTGTGTCTGCAGAGTCTTAAAAAGTATTAAAAGTTGAAATTGAAGGCTCTTAAAAAGAATTAAAAAGTCTTAAATGCTTTTTTTTTACAAGGTATTAAGTTTTGTATGATTTTTGATTAGGCCTATATATATAGTTATATGCTTGTATGTTTTGTTTACTGCAGTAACCAAGGCAACACCGTTATTTTGCTGTTCTATATGCGTCAGCGGCTGGATTAGCATTTTTAGTCACTATTTGAACAATGATTTAGTGTAGGATTAGCTTCTTACAGTTCATATTTAGTAAAGATACTGTAAGTTAAAATGTTGCCAGTGGTACTGGTTGAAAGCTAATGTGGCAATGAGCTCTTAAAATGTAAGGAAAGAGTCTTAAAAAAGCTTTTGAAAGGTATTGAATTTCACTCTCGAATTCCTGTGTATAGCCTGATAAATGTTTATCATCAAACTTTACTCCTCTATTTACCATAATCCATTCACAACAATCTGGATTGTGAAACCATCAATAGATGTGCGTGTGTCCATGAATCTACATTTGCTTACTTACTATTATCTATTTGTGTGTAGAGCTGTTGTGTCTGTACATTATGTAGTGTTCGCTAGAGATGTGAGAATGGCAGAGCTTCGGATTATCTGGCCTGCCATCAGGTATTTGCCAACTGCAAGCCATGGGACATTCAAAGTATAGTGCAGAGAGTAAAGTATGTGTTTGTGTGTATTTAAAAAAGTATAGAAATGGTGAGAGGAGTTTTTGTGTCAATGCAGTGGGAAGACAACTTTTAGGGCACTTTAAATGGGTAGTTCACCCCAAAATTTTAATTCTGACATCGTTTACTCATCGTTTTAAAACACAGGGTTTGCTACCAACTTAAATTTGACTCTTTTTCTCTCAACACATTACTAGATGTAGGTTGTTCATTATGAATACTATTAATATATATTTTTAACTTGTTCTGGTTACCGGTTACATTTAAAAGATTTAAAGGAACTTAAATGTGCCTTTTTTTCTGTCTATATAATTTAATTCTAGCTGTTTATAGCGAATGCCATTATAGTTTGTGTTTTATTTAATAATAACTGTGTATAATATGCAGTTTTGCACTATAGTTTTTACTTTTATAGTATGAATCGAAATAATCAAGATGAAATGAACTAAAAATGGGGCAGCACAGTGGCGCAGTGGGTAGCACAATCGCCTTACAGCAAGAAGGTTGCTGGTTCGAGCCTCGGCTGGCGTTTCTGTGTTGAGTTTGCATGTTCTCCCCGTGTTTGCGTGGGTTTCCTCTGGGTGCTCCGGTTTCCCCCACAAGTCCAAAGACATGCAGTATAGGTGAATTGGGTAAGCTAAATTGTCCGTAGCGTATGAGTGTGAATGGGTATGTGTGGATGTTTCCCAGTGATGGGTTGCAGCTGGAAGGGCATCCGCTGCATAAAACATATGCTGGATAAGTTGGCGGTTCATTCTGCTGTGGCGACTCCAGATTAATAAAGGGACCGAAAGCCGAAAATAAAATGAATGAATGAATAAACTAAAAATGTAAACACACTCTTAGACTTTCTAAATAAAATAATTACTGTATGATCATTTTCCCCCCGAATTAAAATGACAGACTTCAGTCCTGTTCACTTTCATTACATGAAATGACAAACTTCATTTTCTAAACTAATCCTGTCAGAATAGTCCCTTGACTGAGGGCAGAAGTATTACACCAACGTATTCTAGAGTTTTCTAAGAAAATACACAGTTCCTCCTTGCGAGTCATGACTTTTCATGAGCGATTTCAGTATGCTTGAATTGGCCTGACAGGATGTTGACTTTGAAAAGGAATGAAAGGAAAAGGAAACGACTGAATTGCATTTCAAAGACATTCAACAGTCACTCAAAAGTTTGGTGACAAAACACAAATGATTTAATCATGAGTCGTTTTCTTTATTGCTCTACTATTACAGCAATCCTCAGCAGATTAGACATATTTCGGTGAAGTCAGAACAATTTAAAACGGGTCGTAGGTTTTCTATGTAGCAGCAGATGAAGCAATAAAGAAAGGACAGCAGCTTGTTCAGGTCAGCAGCAGCTGTGCAGATCCATGAATTATTAGAGCTCAGTGCTGAAAGCTCATGTTGAGGGTAGGAGAGGTTGCAGGTGGGTACCCATAATGCACCTGTGCAGAACGTGAAGGTTGAAGAGTGCAGTGATGCCTGCAGTGAAAGGTCAGAGGAGGGGGAGGAGAGTGATTTTATTGCTGAGGTTATAATCACTTTCTTTATATTACACCAATTTTTATATTATAATTGCAATGACAGTAACAATAATATTTAAAGCAAAAGGAAGGAAAGTCATGACGTGGCCAAATATGATGACTCATACTCAGTATTTAACACACACACACACAGCAGTGACAACACACACCATGAACACACACGCGAAGTAGTGGGCAGCCATTGGATCCCAGGACTTGCGACCTTCGGATCAAATTTTACATTAGTCATGATATATTGTACTTTATCTTACTAATGATCCCCTATTCACTCTGCACAGCAATTTTATCGCTGCTTGCTGCTGCTGGCCGGTGGTCAGGTTGCAAGTGTGCATCCCTACTACTGGTTGCCTAGTTACGTTTATGGATGATGTTGTGAAGGGAGTCTTAAGGGTGATTTATACTATACACATGGCAAATGTGGCGTCAACACAGCTTTCGGCAGAAGTTTGCTTTAGATGCATGTGACATAATTTTTGCTAGAGGTGTGCTCTGAGTTTCTGGCCGAGGTGGTGAATGAGCATGTACCAACATCTTTAGGAATCCAAAGCAGCTGCCTGATATTAAGTTATTTTGGGGTTTTTGCACCTTTAAGGAACAACAATTCATATATTCTCTGTAAATATTGTGCAAGACGTTTTAGTAAATTATTATTTTTTATTGTATATAAAGCTTTACATTAAGCACACAGTTAGCTTATAAAATGTAGCACATCCTATTCAGTTTATATATAATAAATTCATTTAACTATGACTTTGCCTTCACCACTGTTTTGTCATGAAATTAATTAGAGTTGTCTTCTGTTACAAATACTACTACAAAGGCTTACAAATGTATAAAAGCCTCTACAACTTGTGCAGTCAGCGGATGCTTGCATTTTGGAGCGAGGCGATAGTATAAATCCAACTTCATGTATACAAAGAATTGGCATTGCCACTAAAAACAAACATTTGAGTCAAATCGGTAAATAAAGTATTTAATGTGAACTTTCAATGAGGAAGAGCTTTCCCCCCCACCCATTTCGGCTATATATCTTTGACAAAAATACAACACCAGTCTGTCTTGTTTCAGTAAAACATTCAGACTTTAGTCAGCAAAGCAAGTACCAATTGCTGGTGCTGGAACACCTAAATGAAATCACCATCATCCTATACTGCATATGAATCATTGACTTCACTTCACCATTGACTTTACTCCCATTAATTATCGCTTGTGAAAGTCACTTCTTATTTGCATAAGTTGAACATTTCTGAAACTTTTTGCACGTTTCCGTTAGCTTGCCATGCCTACATTCCGTCGCAAATGATCACCAGCTCTTTATTGAAATGAATGGGATTGTGACACTTTGTCATTGTGTGTCACTGGAGTGTGAATAAGGTGAATAATTCAGAATTGTCATGGATCAGTCTAAAATTTATAAGCTCTTCTTTTTCATCATTGTCCGAATCTTTTTTGAACATGTAAAGCTGTAATTGGTCATTTCTGACATTTTATCATTGTGAGAGATGTACTTGTTTTGTTGTTTCTGTCAGAATAGCATGTACACTATAAAAAGCGACTTTACTTAAAAAAGAGAGTAAACTCGTTGCCTTATAATTATTAAGTATACAAACTTTGTGCATAATTAGAAAAGCTAAGTTAGGTCAATGGGTTTACTGACTTTTTTAAAGTAAAATCAACTTGTTGCTTTTAAGGCAACGGGTTTACTCACTTTTTTTAAAGTAAAGTAACTAATAAAAATTATGAACAGAATTTCTATGCGCAGCCATGGGCTGGAGGGGGTCCCGTTCAGGGACCACAGGATTTCATCTCTGTTATTTGCAGATGATGTTGTTTTGTTGGCTTTATCTGACATGGACTTTCAGCAAGCACTAGGATGGTTTGCTGCCGAGTGTGACCCGGCTGGGATGAGAATCAGCACCTCCAAGTCCGAGGTCATGGTGCTCCACTGGAAAAAGGTGGCTTGCCATCTCCAGGTTGAAGGAAAGTCCTTACTTTGGATGAAGCGTAAGATTGACAGACAGATCAGTGCAGTGGCAGCAGTAATGCGGTTGTGGTAAAGAAGGAGCTGAGCTGAAAGGCTCTCGATTTACCGGTCAATCTACGTTCCTACTCTCACCTATAGTCATGAACTTTGGGTAATGACCGAAAGGACAAGATCTCGGATACAAGCGGCTAAAATGAGTTTCCTTCGCAGGTTGGCAGGGCTCACCCTTATAGATAGGATGACGAGCTTTGTCACACGGAAGGAACTCAGAGTAGAGCCGTTGCTCCTCCACATCAAGAGAAGTCGGCTGAGGTGGCTCGGGCATCTGTTTCGGATGTCTCCTGGACGCCTACCTAGGGAGGTGTTCCAGGCATGTCCCACCAGTAGGAGGCCTCGGGGAAGACCCAGGACACACTGGAGGGACTATGTCGTCTCGGGATCCCCCCGGAGGAGCTGGAGGAAGTGTCTGGGGAGAGGGAAGTCTGGGGTTCTCTCCTGATACTGCTGCCCCCGCAACCCAGCTCCGGATAAGTGGAAGAAAATGAAATGAAAATTAAAAAAATTAAATGAAAGTAACTAATCACTTTTTACAGTATGAAGGCTCTGCCCACATTTTAAACAAATGTTCAGTTGCATTTAAGGGAACACGCATAAAAAGCTTTTACTCACAACCAAATAGAGCACATTTTAGAGACTCTAGAGATTTATTTTCCATGAATAGGGATAAAATATGCGCTTTTTAAACTGAAAGGTGCCGAGCGTCTCATCCCATTAGTACTTCACACATTCATCTTCATCCGCCTGCGCTGTGATTGTCGACTCAAACCACTTCACAAATGTGTTGGTCCTCCGGCGGTGACCTCTCTCGGGCTTTGTGGTTCACTTTCACTCAGCGGCGCACAAATGCACATATAAAAACACAGCATAATGAGGGCTTTGGTGGGTGGTTTGGGAGGAGCAGACAGGCTTTTCTCTTTCCCGAAGGGAAAAAAAACCCTCCTTCTCTCCAAAACATTCCAGATGAGCTCACACTCGCCTGTCCCAAATCAGGACAAGGATGAGATGTTTGAAAGACGTCTGAAATCAGAAAAAGTTTTTTTTTTGTGGCTGTCCCTTTATGTTTTGCATCTGCTCTCGAAAATGGTTGAAAACGGAATGAATGAGAGAATCTGAAGTGATCTGGTACTTTTGGCTCTTTTGTAGGGATCTGTAGAAGTCAGAATTCCATTCAGTCTTGTCTCACTTTGTTATTCTCTTTACACTCACATGCTTGCACACGCGCACACATACACA